>JAJMCR010000004.1:0-308140 GCA_030573095.1 Pichia paraexigua | reverse complement strand
AACAACAGCAACAACAACAACAACAACAACAACAACAACAACAACAACAACAACAGCAACAACAACTACTACTACTTCAACAACAGCAACAACAGCAACAACAACAACAACAACAACAGCTTCATCATTATAATCAACAACAACAGCATCAGAAACACCATAATCAACAAACGATGCAACAAAATCAAATGCTGCCAGGATCAAATAACATTTATCAGCAGAATATGAATAATCATAAACGTCCATATCCAAATGATAATTTGAAAGAATACGGCGAAGGCTTGCGCAATCTAGAATCTACTAATAGAACAAGATTGCAAAATATGAGTGGTAGTGATATCAGTCCAAATACAATGCAACAAGCTTCATATCCTCAAGAAACCACAAATAGTAAACTTAACAACAGTGGTATTAATGACGCTACCAGTACTAACAGTATTATGAGTAATCACAACAATAATAATGTTAATAGTGCCATTCCAAATAGTGTCACTATCAAGCCTGAACCTGTTGCACAATTTGCCGAATTTTCAAATATGCTAGGACAGCTACAACAAAATACTTCATCAAAAGAATCACCAGGATTATCACCATCAAGTAATAAAAAGGCCACAGCCACTGCGCCAAGCAACGGTGTACCAACTCCACTTACTAATGGGTCAATATCCAATAATTCAAACCCAACACTTTCAACAGCGAACAGAATATCATCCACAACTACAAAATCGACAAGTAAAAAGAAACCAAGGAGAAAAGCAAACGGCAATTCTGTTCCGGCGACTCCCAAAACACCTAATAATCCAGCAACTCCGCTGGTTAATAAACCATCAACGCCAAATAGTACTGTTGTCGCACCAAAACGTTCAAAAAAGAAAGCTTCCTCATCAGCAACAACACCGGTTATCAAAGAAGAAGAGAGTCCAAAGACTTTAAAAAGTGTTACTGAAGAGGTAACGACAGAGAATAACAGTTCGAATGATTCTAATAAACGTAGTGCAAGTGCTACTAAAAAATCCAGAGCACCAAAGAAATCAACAGCTACAAAACATACAAATCAACAAAAGTCATCAGACAATCAAAACCAGCAACTACAACAATCGTCACAGCAGCAATCCACCCAACAACAGCAGCAAACACAACCGCAACTGCAACTGCAACAACAAACTACTGAACAAAACAATACCAGTAATGGTTTTACTATTGATAATGAAGCACCATTTTTGGGTGAATTTAATGGCTCTGAACAGTTTTTTGATTTTGGTTTATATTCAGGGGAAGATGGTACTGATATGTTGCCTGATTTTTGGGGTGATCCAGTACAAAGAAATGAGCTTTGAAAAGTTTTCGTTAGGTAAAATTGTTTGGTTTTTGTTGTTAGTCTTTTCTAATTATTAAATTTCGGTTAGATTCAATTCATTATTTTTAATTTCAGATTTAATATCAATATTAATTTTAATTCTTCTTAAATTTTAATTCCAAATTGGAATGCATTTCATTTTCAATTTTATTTCAATTTCGAATTTATTTCATATATTTGTTTCACAATTATTATGCTTTGTTTTTTATTACTTTTTATTCAATGTAATTTATTTTTGAGGTTATTATATACAGAATCACATAAACAATTTTAAAATTTTTATTCTCCTTTTTTTCTTGTATTCTAATTTTCCATTTAAAAAGGGGAATCTTTTGTAACTTTATACTAATTTAATAAAACAAAATTGTGTACACTTTTATTACTAATATTTTAGTTTGTAATATTATATTTTTGGTTGTAAATTACATTAAATAAAGCTATAAATTAAGTGGCTACTTTCTTTTAGGCTTTGGTTTAACTTCATCGTCTTTACATACATGTATTCTAACAGTATTTGTATAATTTGGTGTATTTCCTTCATAACCTCTACTCCAATCATAACTTAAAGCATACGCAAATAGCATACCAGTTCTATTATAATTTACAACAGGTATAGTAGCATTTAATGATGGGAATCCCTTTAAACGATGTCTTGAATCTTTATCCCAAAATGAAAATGTACCGTCTGAGCCAGCAGTGACAAATGTACCAAATTGTGGATTAAACACAACCGAATTCAATGAATAAATATTTGATTCTTTTGATGTTGTTTTATTGACTCTTTGACATTTAAATGAAAATCCGTTTTGTTTTTGTTGTGTATCATCCACGTATTGAATTCCACATCTACCTTCAATCGACCCAATGGCAAAACCGTCACCATTTGGATAACAACCAATTGACCTTGTTTGGTATTTCAAAGGTGACATCGTTGTTTTAAAAATTTTGTCAGGATTATTCAAATCTATGATTAAAACATGCCTTTCAGCTGTACCAACAACCAATAGTTTTTGTGCTGAATCCATAGCATATACACGTTCAGGCATATCTAATGAACATATTGGATTTTGTTGTCTTGTATCCCAATACTTGATTGTCTTATCCCATGATCCACTAACAACACATGGTGTATTTTGCGGCCCACAAGTAATGTGCCTAACCACTCTAACTGTATCATTATGGATACCAATTGTTTGTGCTTGTTGACTTGCTAAATCAAACAATTTAACTTGTTTATCAGCACCACCACTGATTACTTTTGTACCATCTAGTGTAAATCTTGTCGATAGTATTGGGCCTTCATGTTCATACAAAGCTCTACCTTCAACTTGTCCATTATTTGTAATTTCAAATATTCTATTTTTTTTATCCCAATTAGAAATTGCCATGAATTCAGCTTGCGGTGAAAATGCAATATCACTCACACTATCATCACCAATATTATTAACAACGATGTCATTCTGTAAATCTTGCAGTGTTCCTGATGCAGTTGAAGTAGCTGGTGCTCCTAAAGACGAAACGTTGGATCCAAATCCTCCTAATCTTGAACCAAAAGACATTTTTATTCTAATATATTAAACTGTGAATGATTGATACTTTTGTTCATACGTATAAATAAAACAAAAAACGCAATCAAGGGAGATCAGTCTTGAAGTAAGTATTTAAAAAAGTCTTCAATTATTGCCCGCCGGGTAACAAACACGAAAAAAAGAACAGATTCAAATGCGAAATTAGATCAGGTTTCCCACCTTTTTACATAGACAAATCGTTTTAAATATAACAAATGTTTATAATATTTTATAAACAGGAAAATGATCTATACAACTATAAAAGGCAACTATAATTTTAGAAGTCTTAAAGAAAGAACAGTTTCATTGATTGATGCTTCTTCTTCACCTATAATTTGCTTTTCAGATTTAGAGATATGTTCTAATGGATGTTTGGTACATTTAAGTAAAATATCTGCATGATTTTTGATAACATTTTCAATATCACAATCATCCTTTTTAACTGCATACTGAACTAAAACTTCCTCAGTTTGTTCTAATCCGCATTTCTTTCTTAATCTTTGAATTCTATTGACCAATTCTCTAGCAATTCCTTCGGTTTCTAATTCTGCGTAAAGGTTAATATCTAAAATAATTAAAACATCACCTTCCGATCTTGATTCATGACCATCAGCTGATTGGTATTCTGGTAGACCTCTTAAAACGTTCAAGTCTTCGGATGTTAATTTAATACCACTAACAGTAATGTTACCTGACTTTAGGAAATCTTTGACATCTTGTGATGTTAGTTTTGGTAAACCTGCTTTAACAATCTTGGCATCTTTTTTCAATTTCTTACCTAAAATTGGCCAATCTGCAACAGCCTTATATTCAACACCGTACTTATCTTCATCTGATGTAATAATAATTTCTCTGACATTTAATTCTTCAATGATATATTTTTTTAACGATTCAACATCTTGTAAAAAGTCCTTATCAGAATGTAAAACAACTAATTCTCTTAACGGAGTCTTTAAAGATATAGTCTTCTTCTCTCTGATATTTCTACCTAAATCAACAATCTTTTGCATTCTAGCAACTGCAGTTTCAATCTTTTCATCGAATAAGTCTGCATTGACGGTTGGGTAAGATAAGAAATGAACACTTCTATGATCTGAACCATATTTATCTAAAGTTTCTTCAGTAAATAATGGTCTTAATCTTTGATAAATGGCGTCTGATAAGAAGGGAGTAAATGGAGCCATTGCTCTAACTAAGATAAATAATGTCTCAGTTAATGTGTTAAGTGCGTTTAAACAATCTGGTACACCATTTTCTCCCTTTAATCTTCTTCTATTTAGTCTAATATACCAGTTAGTTAATTGATCAATCAATCCCAATAATCTTGGAACGACAGTATATAATCTATATTCTCCCATTTCTTCGTGGATGTATTTAATCAATGATTGTAATGAAGCTAAAATCCATTTATCCATAACGTTATCAGATTTTAAATTACTATCAAATTTGAAATCAATATTTTCAGTCTTCTTTAATAAAGCAATTTGACCTTCTAAGAATTTATAGGAGTTCCACCATGGTAATAAGACCTTAGACACAACTTCTTTAACACCTTCTTCTTTGAATTTTAGTGTTTCAGCTTTCAAGACTGGTGAGTTAATCAAATATAATCTTAATGCATCCGCACCATATTTGGAAGTAATTAAGTTTGGATCTGGATAATTCTTCAATCTCTTTGACATTTTCTTACCATCTCCTGCTAAAATTAAACCTGAAACAATAACATTTTTATAAGGAACAGTACCAAACAAATGAGTACCTAGAACAGATAAAGTGTAAAACCAACCTCTAGTTTGATCTAAACCTTCTGAAATAAAATTTGCTGGAAATGCATTTGAGAACTTATCCTTATTTTCAAATGGGTAATGCTTTGATGCATAAGGCATAGAACCTGATTCAAACCAACAATCAAAAACATCATCAATTCTCTTAAGTTGACCTTTACCTTGTTTAGATGGAATGGAAATGTGGTCAATCTTATCTCTGTGAATATCAGTGATTGTTTGATCACCAGATAAATCTCTTAATTCTTGAATAGAACCAATACAAACAATTTCTTCAAAATCATCAGAAACCCACAATGGAATTGGTGTACCCCAATATCTGTTTCTTGAAACATTCCAATCTCTTGCATTTGCAATCCAGTTAGAAAATCTTTTTTCTTTAATATTTGATGGAACCCATCTTGTTTGGTCAACAGAATCAAGAATTTTTGGGATAATCTCTTTAACTCTAACAAACCATGCTGGAACTGTTCTATATAATAATGGAGTATCAGATCTCCAACAGAATGGATAACTATGTCTAATTTGGGCTTGTAATAATAAATTACCGCTCTTGGTTAAAGTTTTCATAATTTCCTTATCTGCATCTTTAACATATAATCCTTGAAAATCTGAAACTTCCTCAGTAAATTTACCTTCATCATCAACAGGATTTGGTGGAGTTAATTTTTCATTAATAACTCCAGCAGCAGTACACTCGTCAAAATCCTGTTCACCAAAAGCTGGAGCTTGATGGACAATACCAGTACCAGATTCATCAGAAACATATGATGCACCAATAACTCTAAAACCAGTATCGGTAAATTCTTTCTTGAAATAATCAAATAATGGAACATATTTTAAGCCAACAATTTCAGAACCTTTGATAGTACCAGTGATTTTGAATTTTGCATCCTTTGGCTTCTTGTATAAATTTTTAATTAAAGACTCTAACATAATATAAGTAACTTGTTTTTCTTCATCAAAAATCTTAGCATATTCAAATTCAGGATTGACACATAATGCGATATTTGAAGGTAAAGTCCAAGGAGTAGTGGTCCACGCAACTAGGAAAGTTTTTGGATCATTTGCTAGTTGGAATGCAACAGTAACAGCAGGATCATTAACATCTTTATAGTTTAAACCTGCTTCAAAGTTTGATAAAGCAGTGGTAACACCAGTTGAATAAGGCATAACTCTCAAACCTTGGTAAACAGCATCTTTCTTATAAAGCTCACTAAATGCCCACCAAACGGATTCCATGAAAGTTGGATATAAAGTTTTATAGTCGTTATCAAAATCGATCCATCTACCTAATCTTGTAATTGCAGATTTCCATTCACTTGCATATCTCATAACAATGGACCTACATTCTTCATTATATTTATCAATACCTAAGTTGAGAACGTCTTGTTTTGATGAAATACCTAACTTCTTGTCAATTTCATGTTCCACTGGTAAACCATGAGTATCCCAACCAAATCTTCTTTCAACCGAGTAACCATTCATATTAGCATATCTTGGAATAATATCTTTAATAGTTGATGCAAGGAAGTGTCCATAATGAGGAGTACCTGTTGCAAATGGTGGTCCATCATAGAAAGTAAATGCTTGTTTGCCCTGGTTTAACTTAAGAGATGTTTGAAAAGCATCAATTTCTTCCCAATATTGAAGGGTTTTTTCTTCTTCTCTTGGGAAAGAGAAATGTGCCGATTGTTGTTCTTCAGCCATAACTTCGATGAATGCAGAATACGATGAGTAAAGAAGGAAGAAACAGAATCGAAAAGGAAATTGGAGAGGTTCGAACAGAATGTAAAAAATGAGTCAACAGTCGACAAAAATCTGAAATTTGAAATTTGAAGTTTGCAAAGTCGACGATGCAAGAAGATTTCAATAAATTTAGAGAAAGTCTTCGCGGATACAATCGCAACAGAAATTTTACATGCAATATCAGCTGTTCATCTGCTCATTCCAACAGAAAATTCATTAAACATACACAAAATATGAACTCTACACCAATTACAGCAAAGAGACGAGTGCTTCATAAGAAGTCAATTAGTGATCAAGTTGAAAATATTGACATTCCGCTTTTTTCGCCGATAAATCAAGCCAACGGATTTGTAAAGCTCGGAGTTGATAATACTAAAAATAATCAACATAACTTTATTGATTATAACGTTGAAGCAATTGTTGATGATGAAGAAGAAGAAGAACGCGATGAAGAAAATGAAGTACATGCACACAATGAATCTGCTTTGAAGAGGATTGAAAATGTAATATCTATCTTACTCATTATTTTGGAACAGATTATTACATCAATCACATTTTTATTACCAAATGTGTTTATAAAAATTTGCACTAAAATGAGTAGATTTTTATTTTCATTTTTTAACTCAACGAATGAAAAGTATAATAACTTTATTTCAAATTCAGAAGATGTAAATTCCAATGACATTATATTGAAAAAGATTGAACAACTGAAGAACTTTGAAAGTTTTCTTGAAATTTGTGAACTGAATGGATTTAAAGCAGAGTCGCATATGATTCAAACACCTGATGGGTTTAATCTAACCTTACATAGAATAAATCCAGAATTGAATGGTTTTCAGTCAAATGGTGAAGCTGTTTATTTTCAACATGGTTTATTAATGTCAAGTGATGTTTGGTGTATCATGTTGGATAAAAATGATAATTTACCATTTCGATTATGTGAATTGGGTTATGATGTTTTTCTTGGTAATAATAGAGGTAATAAATACTCCAATAAACATGTTAAATATAGCTCATCAGACACTGAATTTTGGAATTTCTCAATTGATGAATTTGCAATGTACGATATACCATCATCAATTAATTATATTCTTAAATTGAAAAATATCTCAAAGTTAAATTATATTGGTTTTAGTCAAGGATGTTCACAAATTTTATCATCAATTTCGATTAATAATGATCTAAATGAAAAAATTGAAAAACTTATCTTAATTGCACCAGCAACAACACCAAAAAAATTATCAAATTGGTTAATAAATTCAATCATCCATTTTGATCCTCAATTGATTTACCTTTTATTTGGACGTAAGATTTTAATGAAATCGGTTTTATTTTGGAGAAGAATTACATACCCACCAATGTTTGTTAAACTGATTGATATACCAAATGATATATTATTTAATTGGAAATCCAAGAACATTGATATTCTACAAAAACTAATTTCATACTATCATTTATATTCAACGACATCAGTTAAATGTATTGTTCATTGGTTTCAAATTATTAGATCCAAAAAATTTCAAATGTATGAGGACAAAGATTATTTTCAACCATTTGAATATCCAACTGATAAAACAATTAAGATCAAAAATATATTACTTATATATGGTATGTCTGATTCATTAGTTGATATCGATATTTTAGTAAGTCAATTACCACAATTTGAACAAATATCATTTAACCAAATAAAAAATGCACAAGTTATAGGAAATCGTCAAGTAACTAATGATAACAAATCAAATTGTATTAGCAAGTCTGAGTTAACGATTTTTGGTATAAATAATTATGAACATCTAGACTTACTTTGGGGTAAAAATATGAATGAAAATGTTATTGATAATGTGATTGACTTTTTAGGTTGAAATCGGGTAATTTTTTTGTTATAGTTTTCTTAAGGGACGTATAATAATTTATATAATATCTAAAATAAGTATATAGGAATCTAAACTAATATAAAATGAGTATGGTAAAAACATTAAGATCAGAATAATGATAAGAATCACATGAGTTAAGTAAGAAGAAAAACAATGAGAACAAAATGAAAACAAAAATGAGAAAATGAAAATGATCATAAATGAATGAATGAATAATAATTAAGTGAAAATTAAAATAAAAAAGAACCTTTTCTTTCAATTTAATTATCAATTGGTGGAACACCTAAACCATTGTGGTTTCTATACATTAAAACACCATTACTACCTTCAACGAATTCACACCATCTAAGAGATTTCCATAAAGTAACAAACATATTTTCATCAGAATGAGCATAGTGTTCACCAACAAATTCTTTAATTGCTTTAGTTGCCTTTCTTGCATTATAGAAAGGAATTCTTGAAATATAGTGATGACAAACGTGAGTTTCAATAATATCATGAAAGAAAAACCAACCAACAAAACCAAATTCTCTATCAATTGTTGAAGCTGCACCTCTTGCAAATGTCCATTCATTATCTTCATAATGTGGTAATGAAATATCTGAATGTTGTAAAAATGTTAAGAAAACAATCCAATGGTTAACTAATAGATAAGGAATAAACCAATGAACAAAACAATTGAACCAACCGAAATGTTGAACCCATTGGTAAACAACGTAACCAACAGTTAAGATACCCAAATCTGATAAGATGATAAATTTACCATCACCTTTATCAAATATTGGAGAATTTGGATTAAAATGAGATGCATATAAGTTACCATACCATTTATCCTTTAATTCAGGATGTGGTTGACCAGTTGCATCAATGAAAAGATACGTTTGAAATCCTACCACTTGTTGAATAATTAAAGTCCATAAAGCGGAAATTGGAGAATCTTCAGTTAATTCAGATAATTTTAAAACATGTCTTCTTCTTTTAAATTCTTCAGTTCTTGGTGGGACAAAAACCATATCCTTATCAATATGACCAGTATATTGATGATGTTTTTTATGAGAGAATTTCCAAGAGAAGTAAGGATTACCACAATAGGAATGTAAAACCCAACCAACAAAGTCATTTATCCAACCATATTCAGAGAAAGCTTGATGACCACATTCATGTGCTAAAATCCAAAGACCGACCATTGGGAATGATTGAACAATTGTGTAAGTTGACCAGGCAACAAATCTTAAATTTTTGGATCCAATTAAAGGAATATAGTTTTCAGCAATATAGCCAAAAAAAATCATGAAAGCAATATCACGAAAGACAAAAGATAAAGATTTGATTAAATCACGTTTGAAACAATCCTTTGGAATACAATTAATGATTTCACCAATTGAATAATCTGGTGCTTTGAAGGTTTTACCATTAGCATCAATTGCAGTCAAATTTTGGGTTGCCTTTTTAGTGGTAGTCCTTGTGGTAACAGACATGGTTGTATTGAAGAAGGAAAAGAAAGAAAAAAAGTAGTAAAAAAAAGGAAAGAAAAGATATTTTTAACAGACTCAAAAATAAATGAAAAAAAAAGCAAAAATGGAAGTTAAAAACGCCAAATTCATGTTGAAAGTGAAAAAATAAGTACCGTAGTGTATGAAATAAAAAAAAACAGTGCAAAACCTTGAAAATGTGAAAATGGCGAATCACAAAATCAAAAAAAAAAAAAATCAAAAAAAACGTTTTTCAAATTTTTCTTTTTCGTTGGGTCGGTGTAATTACATTTCTTATTTACGGCTCAACTTCATTTATCAATAACTGTCTAATCAAAATTTGTCGTTATAACATCATTTCTTATAAACCTATTTATATAAAGAAATTAAAACTAAAATTAAAACTATAAATAATCTAATCTGTATATATTATAATATAAAAATCAATTATCCTTTGGTGATACACCTAAACCATTAATGTTTCTAAACATCTTAACATCACCACCTTCAACGAATTGACAGTATCTACCAGATTTCCATAATGATACCCACATATTTTCATCAGAATGAGCATAATGATCACCCATAACTTCCTTAAGGGCCTTTGTACCAATTCTACCATTATAAAATGGAATTCTAGAAACATAATGATGCAAAACATGTGTTTCAATAATATCATGGAAAAAGAATGAGCCAACAAAACCAAATTCTCTATCAATTGTAGCTGCTGCGCCTCTTGCAAAAGTCCATTCTTTATCTTCATAATGAGGTAATGAGACATCAGAATGTTGTAAGTAAGTAATAAAGACTAACCAATGATTAGTAAAAATGTAAGGTAAAAACCAATGCACAAAACAACTAAACCATCCAAAATTGTTAATCCATTGATAAATAATAAAAAATTGTGTTAAGATACCTAAATCTGATAAAACAATAAACCAAAAGTCTCTTTTCTCAAAAATTGGAGAAACAGGGTTGAAATGTGAAGCATAATAATTACCATACCATTTATCTTGTAATTCAGGATGTGGTTGTCCTGTAACATCAGTTAATAGATAATATAACCAACCACCAAGTTGTTGAATAACTAATTCTGTTAATGTTTGAATTGGGGTATCTTCAGTTAATTCAGATAATTTTAAAACATGTCTGTTTTTCTTAAACTCTTCAGTAGTTGGTGGTACAAAGACCATATCTCTTCTTAAATGACCAGTTGCTTTATGATGTTTACCATGAGAATATTTCCAAGAAAAGTAAGGAACTAATAAATAAGAATGTAAAACCCAACCAACAGTATCGTTTAACCAACCATAATCTGAGAAAGCTTGATGACCACATTCATGTGCCATAACCCATATACCAGTATAAGGTAAAGATTGTAAAATCGCATAAGCTAACCAAGAAACACCTCTTAAATACACATTTGGTAACTTTGGAATGACATATTGAGCAATTGTACCAAAAGTAATTGCGCAAATTATATCTCTAAAAACATAGAAGAAAGAAGTTGCAACTACTCTAGTATAACATTTTTTTGGAATTGCATCAAGGATTGTTTTGATTGTATAATCAGGAACTTTGAACTCGTTACCAAGAGTATCGATGGTAACAATATCTTTAGTAACTGTTTTTGAGGTGACTGTGATAGAGGACATAGTTTATGTGCTGCTAAAAGAAAGAAACAGAAGAAAGTAAAGTCAAGGAAAGAAAAAGAAAGAAACCAAAAGAAATTGAAAGTGGAAAAAAATGAGGAAATGGTTAGATTTTTATAAGATTTGTTTTAAAAAGGAAAACTATAAGGAGGAGGAAGTAGGGGGTTTATATAAGACCATCTATATTCACAGTACAGCCTATCAAATGCAGGGAATATACTGCTACAGGTGCTACCCTTTCTACAATACTTAACATAATCAGTGAACGCTGCAACCAAATAACGACCCTTAGAACATCATCCCATATCCCATATTCGGAGTTGGGATTGCACTGATTTCCAAAAAAACGGGAAAAAGCAAATTGCCAGGTGCCTTTCTGATTGCAAAAGCCAATTGCCAATCGCAGTTTTCACTTTCCACTTTCCACATTCTGTTTTTTCTTTTTTCCCAACAACTTTTTTGTTTGTTTTTTCTTTTTTTTTGCATTGCCAACAAATTGACTTGTGGTTTTTTTTTAACTTCGAAATTTTATTTTTAAAATTTTCACCGAGGTGGCGCAGTGGCCAACCATTTGTGGCGCGCACTTTTCTTATTTTTATTTTTTTTATTTTTCGTTTTTTATTTTTCGATGTTCAATTTTGTTCCACGGTTTTTTCCGTTTGTTGATGTTTTGGATCTACTTGGCAAAATTTCTTCTATTGATGATTTTTACAACTCGTTCTGTTTCTATTTTATAACATTCAAGTTACACACCATACCTTCCAATTATGCCAAAAAAGTCCCCCATTATAACGTTGTATCTCTTTATACTTTCGTCTTATAAACTTTTTAATATAAAACTAATCTCTTTATGTTTAGTATGGTATTTTACATCTGTCGTATCATCTTCCACCACAAAACAAATTTTAAAAGACTTCACCTATCCTGTTTCTTTAACTGAAATTCAATTTATCATAAATGCAATACTTTGTTTAACGTTAATATTTTTAATCAAATCATTCAAATCATTATTTAATTTAAATGTACAAAAAAAATTCCCGGATGGTACTTTTCCACCCTCTTTGATTGAATCAAATTATTCAATTTTTAATCATTTTTTATTACCTTCACATCTCATATTGAAAACAACTGTTCCTATGGGTATGTTTCAATTTTTAGGTCAAATTGCCTCTCATAATTCAACTTCGATTATACCTGTTTCACTTGTTCATACTATCAAAGCATTATCGCCAATTACAACCGTTTTAATTTACAGGTTTCTGTTTAAAAAGAACTTTAAGTTGAAAACGTATCTTACTCTTATACCTTTAGTTACTGGTGTGATGTTATCATGTACACGAAATAGCAATTTAAATATTGAAACTTCTTTATTTATTAAAGGTAGTTTATTTGCTTTTCTATCAATGTTAATTTTTGTTTCTCAGAATATATTTGCGAAGAAAATTCTTACATGGAAAGATGATAGTAAAGATACACAATTAAAACAAATGGAAAATTTATATGATGATATCCATATTGCTAAAGGGGCTGATAATGATGAGGAAGAAGATGATTCAAGAGCAAAAGCTTTTTTGAACAGATTTAATTGGAACGTCACAAGATCTGAATCTGCTGCTTCAACTCCAATTTTACCAATTTCAATGTCAAATAATAACTCATCTTCAAATTTATTAAAAGCTACAACTTCTTCATATTTTAATTTTTCTTCAAATACATTGAATGAACTATCTAAAAATGAAAAATATCATAATTCTACAAATAACTCTGGAAAATTAGATAAATTATCTGTTCTTTTTTATTGTTCAATTGTTGGTTTTATGTTAACTTTGCCATTTTATTTGATTTCAGAATACAAAAATTTAAATGATCCATTAAAACATTCATTCTCATTATCAAATTTAAGTAGTTCAACAATCAACCTTATATTAATCTATGGATTTTCACATTTCATTCAATCTTTAACTGCATTTCAAATCTTAGGTATGGTTTCACCTGTTAATTATTCAATTGCAAATATTTTGAAAAGAATTATAATCATTTCTTGTAGTATTATAATTGAAGGTATATCATTAAATTTTCAACAATATTTTGGTTTATCTTTGACTTTCATAGGTTTATATTGTTATGATAAATGGGGCGTTCCAAGAGATTAAAAAATGAAAATATTATTTATCCTATTAAAATTCTTATCATACCAAAATTATATTCTTTACTAAATTGTTATTTACATTTCATATGCTTAATTTATTACTGACCAAATACATTCATTACAAGATACTTATCCTGACCTTATCCATTTATTCTCATTAATAAAGATCATATATTCGCTCTTTATAGATTATAAACTAAATTCTTTCGTTTAGCTTAATTGTTTTTAAAAAAAATTGTGGCATTACATAAAAATTTCTTACTAAATATAATTAATTACTTACTTATTTAAGTGCCTTTGAAGGTTTTGATTTACCGTAATTTGCAATATATTCCTTCGCGTAATCACCTAAGGAAACCATGAAAACAGTTTGCCAGACACCTAAACCAATTCTCGGCGTGACACCTTTATATAAACCTTTAATACCATGAGTATTAAAAACATATTTTAAAGTTGTAAAAACATTCAAATTTTTAGGTCTATTTGGATCATTAACTCTACTTTGCATTTCAACTCTCACAACTTCAAATGGTTGATTCCATGCACTTAAACCACCACCTATAATTGAACTTAAAACTTTTTCAATTGCATTTAATTTTTCATCTTTGTTTTTACCGGTTAAAGATTTAATCCAATCTTCAGCTAATCTGGCTAAACCGAATCTTGAACCCCAGTTGGTACATTGTCTCATTGCAACTGCATTAACACCTTTGTTAATACCTCTAATACCTTCCTTTTTATAAATTTCCTTAAAAACTGTAAAAGTACTCTTTTGTGGGGCACCTGATGAAGCATCTTTAGATCTAGTAATTTCAACAGTTTTCATACATGTACAAAATCCCATTGTTAAATAAGCTTGTGATAAACCACCTAACATACCACCACCGATACCAGAAACGAATGGTGATGCACCTAAAACTCTAAATTGATATTCACCTTCGGTCATAACAGCTAATAAAACTGCACCTTTCGATGAAGCTTCAATCCATGCCCATGGAATTAAACCTTGATAAAATCCTAAAACACCACCACGATTCCAGATATGTTTAATAGATTTAATCAATCCAAAATCTCTGTTTGCTGCCATTGTAGTTTTTGTAACTTCTAATGGTTGACCTAAAGTCGAAACTTCAGCTAAATTTAAACCTGCACCAAGTAATAAATTGGAGAATGTGATTGGTTTCTTTTCTATCTTTTCAGACATGGTGATGGCTATGGATCTATACTAAATAAAAGTTTAAAAGAGGAAAAAATAAAGAAATTGAAAGGAAAGAAAGTGTCTTCTTCATAATTTTTGGCTTCCCTTTCTCCCATTTTTCATTCACTCTGATAAATAAAAAATTCTTGATCTAGAATTAAGCGCGATATCGGCATAGTCGCCCGGGTCTTTTTCCTTACTACGTTTTTATTGTGCTTTTTTCACTTCTACATTTTTTTTAGTTTCTACGCGTTTTTTGGTTTGGAGTCGATAGTCGTGAGTTTTATTATTTTACAATTACCGCTTCAATTGATTCGGAGTTAGATTTCAATTTAAAGTCCTTGATTTATATGCATAGAATCAAACTCCAGACACAATTTCTTAAGCATTTAAATTAATTTAGATTGTATAAAAGCTCCTTTGGTTATAAATTTAAGATGTTTTGTGTGGCTAACTTTACTAAAGTGTCTTCACATTTCAGATTATCAAACATACATTTTAATTCTTTGAACCCCGTACATATCGGGGTTCGTAAATATGCTACTTCAATTGATAAACCTGATGATTCAAAATTTAATCAGTCTGTATTATCTTTAATTCATTCATATCCAAGAAATTTGAAACCTACGCCATATGAAATTTTAAATATATCAGATAGTAATAAAAATTCAATAACAAAGAAAGACTTGAAGAAAATATTTTTTAAATTGGCTAAAATTTATCATCCTGATTCAAGTCATGCACATGGTTATCCAATTGATAAAAATTCAAATAAATTATTGGATTCAGAAACAAAAGATGAAAGATTTAAAAAGATTTTAAGTGCCTACAATTTATTGAAAAATCCATTATCTAAATCAAATTATGATAAATATAATATTGGTTGGTTTGATGGTACTAACTTAAGAACAAATCCAAATATGTATAATCCATCGAGTAGTGAATATAAAAATTTTTACCATTCAAATTATAGTGGACCATATTATAACACTAATTTCACAGGTTATGAAACTGGTACATGGGAAGATAGATATAAATATGGTTATGGTAGAGCCTATGGATTTTATAATGATAAATCATGGTCAAGTTCACAAACTGGTGATTTCAAGGAAGAATTTTTGAAAAACAGGAAGACAATATTCCTAAGTGTGTTTTTAATGGTTTCTGTTTACAGTTTATTACAATTATCACATTTATATTTATATGATGATTTAATTGGTGAAAATTATAATACTTCGCTATCTTCAAGTAATGTGGATATTCATGAAAAATCAGAAGATGATTTATTTCATGCTTATACAAATTATGGTTTCGGTGATTCAAAACAAGAAAGAATTAATAGATTCCTATGGTGGAGAAAATTATCAATGACTTTTAGTTTGGCTGAAGTTAAAGAAGTTTTGGAACATTTTTATAAAAGAGGTGTTGTTGATTATTCAACTGAAGATTCCTCAAAACTTAAACAATTCAATTACCAAATTAAAAAAGATTAAAAACAATTTTCGGGATTTTGTTTATACTGATTTTTATAAAGATAGTAAACATGATAGTATGATAATGATTAACTAAAAATCGACATCTTCTAATCTTCTAAGTAAATAATTCACTTCTACTTTCTTAGTCAAAGGGATGACCAACTCTTTATAAATTGTAACAACAGCTTCAGGTTCAATTTTACTTGTACCTTCAATTCCTGCGGTTGGATCAGTACCAAAAGTTTTGGCTTTAACTAACAACCTTTGTAAAATCTTTTCTTCGACTGCAGAATTAGTAATATTTTCGATAATACCATCAACGTCCTTAGCTTTAATTAGTTTGGTATATAATTCTCTATTTGATTGAAATTTAGATTCCGCAACAAACATACCAAAATGAATTCTACGACTTATGATTTGTAGAGTTGCAATATCCACCATTGCAGTTGATCCATAATTTTCTTTATCTTCACCTTTACTTGCAACTCTTGGTATAATTTTATTTATATAAACATTCATAATTTCATCATTTATATTAATTTCACGGAAATACTCTGCTAAGATTTTTGGATAGTTAATTGGTGGTAACACAGGCTCTTTAATAACATGTGGATAAAAGGGATACTGATCAGGTGCTTGATATCTTCTGCACTGTGACTGAATTGATTCATGTTGTTGAAAAAGCCAATCAAGAAATGAACCATCAAAGTCTGGAATTAATTTGGAATGATTCTCATAAACTGAGGGCATAATTGGGAAATCTGCTCTTTCAATAAGATTGAAAATAACTGAATCTTCCATACGAACTAAATCTTCACGAATATTTGCAAGGTTATAAACGCTTTCTGGGTTCATAAAATCCATTTTTGTAATATTTTTAAAATGATTGTTTTTTAATCTTGATATTTGACGAATATGTCTGTACATCCAATTCAAAATAGAAATAAAACATGTCTTTTATTTTACTTTAACATAGTTGACAATTGACCGGTTTGTTTTTCCCCAGTGCGAAACTCAAATTTTCCAGTTTAAATTTCAAAATGACTCAACTTTAGATATGGTTGAATGTCCGTATCTAATCTAATGAATATTATTTTATTATTACAAGTACATAATTTTATTTAGTTGATTAGACGCATGGTCCATTCAAATGCTAAGAAAGTAGCCGCATTGGCAGGTGCAGCTCTCAAAATAGTAGGCGTAAAACCCACGGCAAAACCTCTCCAACCCTGTGTTTTCCATAAATCTTTAACCACAGCTGCACTATTTTTATATTTCCAATCGCCCAATTTATCAGTTTGTAGCTTACTCTTTATAACATCAATTGGATAACAACATATCCACATTGCATAACCAGCTAAACCACCATATGCGCATAATTTCCAGGATTCAACTTGATTACGTGCAATCTTATATTTCTGCATTGTGTTTTGAACTAATGCTTCAAATGTCATAAAATAAATACCAATACCAAAAGATTCTCTGAGTAAAGTTGGAACTAAACCTCTGAAAATGGTCTTATAACCACCAATTTCATATAAGTGTTTTAAAACATCATAAGGACCTGTATATAATCTTTCACTTGCTGCACCTGTTTGAATTTGCAATCTAATTCTAACATGCTCAATCGGACCTGCTAAAAATCCGTTTGCAAAACCACCTGCACCACCGGCAAGTAAGAATTGAAACGAATTCATCTTATTTGGACCATCATTGATATAAGTAAACATACGTTTCATATACTCATTAACACTAAATTGAATTGAAACACATGCACCAATACCAACCAATGGCAATAAAGCACCTTTATAAAATGCTAAGGGACCTTCATTTTTCAATAAATTCCTTATAACATCAATTGGTGATGTATTTGGATTTGGTGATGATTGTAATCTAACTTTTGTTGTATCAAATGGCTGACCGACTAACACTTGTGCAATACCACCAATAGTCCCTGCAAAGATATCTTTTAAAGCTTGTGATTTTGATGGTGGAGTTGGCTCGTCAAGTAGCAAGACTATTTCTGATTCTTGTGTCATGGTTTAGTGGTTTTACTTGCTGTTGGTGGAAAGAAAGACCTATATAACATCGAAGATCAAAGCCAAAATGAAAGAACTCCAAAGAAAAATTGCGATTTCTGGAAAAAATGAAAAATTTTAGATAAGAAACTAGAGTCAATCTTGTGCGCAGAGTCAGCCGTTCCTGAAATAAAGAGTCAATTTAGATGACTTGGTTTTCATCGATCAGACCAAATGTGTGTAGATAAGAAATAAAAATAAAATTGTTTATTATTTTTTTTTTTATTTTCAAAATTTTGAAATAAATGTGTAATATTTTTTTTCTTGGAGCATCAATTAACAAATACGTGACATGCATAAGCTACACGAAGAATTAATCACACCAAGTAATCAATCCATCAAAGAACAAAAACTCCGCTCCGGGATAGCTGCTGAAGATGCATCATTTTCCGTTGATTCATCTTTAACTACATCAAATCCATTAGAATCTTTTTCAAAATCAAGAAATTTAACTGAAAGAAAAACTTTTAGAAAAACATTGCCATCAGTAGTTCCCCAACCAGATTATAATTTGCCTAACAAAAGCATTTACACATCAATTCTTAAACCGGGTTCAAAATTCACCGGGTTTCAAGAATCTGGTATGCAACAATACAAAGTTGAAGTTAAATTACTTGAAGTTAATTTGTCGGATTCCACTATGGCCGGAATTCTTACAATATATGGACTCACAGTAGCATATCCAGTTATAAGTACATTTTTTAAAGGTGAAATTATTGGTGAAAATTTTACTTTTGAAACAAAACATAAAAATTGGGGTTCCAATATTAAAAACGATATTCAACATTGGGCAAGGTTTCAACCTTGGAGATCTTTAAATTTGGATCTTTTAAATGAAACAAATTGTGATATTCAAGATTATTATCATAAAGAATCATTTAAGAAGGAGTATATTTTCATGAGATGGAAAGAGTTGTTTTTGTATCCGGATTCAACCATCACTGATATTAAAGGTGCTTCATTTGCTGGATTTTATTACATTTGTTTTAATCTAGTAACTGGTCAGATTTCGGGTTTGTATTTTTATAAGCTGACTGATAAATTTCAACAATTAAATTTATCGTTTGTACCTGATCGAGGAGTCTGTTCTACATATGATTATTCCTAAAATGAAATTCATTACATATTTTTTGAGAAAAAAAATACCCTTTTACTATGTTTTTTTACAAGTTTTATAGATTTGTTCACTGGTTTTTTTTTTTCATATTTTCTAGTTTGGTTACATTTATAAAATGTTTTCTTTAACAATAATACATATCATGCCTTATTAATCAAATTTATAAACCTAGTGTCGGTAATTTAAAATTCACTTTTGGAATCGGTTGTAAGTTTTTTTGATTTAAATGATTCAACTTCATCGTATAACAACATTTTCATATCGTTTATTGTTGCAGCTTTCCATTCAAAGCTGAAATCAAAACTGAAATCACTTCTAACTTCTTCATCTTTGTTTCTAATACTTTCTAAATATGGATGCTCTAAAATTTGTTCAATGGTATAACGATTTGCAACTTCCCAACAAATTAGCCTGTCCAATAAATGCATTGCATGGATGTTTGCGTGTGGGTATAATTCATTCCAATCTTTTTTTTCATATCTTGCAGATGGTTCTGCAAATAGTTCCCAAGCAATTGTTGATCCATATCCCAGAACAATACTTTTGGATGGTGATCCAATTACCTTACAAATTTCGTTAATCTGTTGAATTTGATCGTCACCCATAAAAATTGGTCTTCGGCTGTACAACTCAGCAAATATACACCCAACTGCCCAAATATCAACTTCTTTACCGTATGGTTTTCTTGTTAATATTAATTCTGGGGCACGATACCATCTAGTTGCAACATAATTCGTAATATTACTTGATTTATGATTATGCCTCATATATTCTTTACTGATACCTCTAGCTAAACCAAAATCACAAATTTTCAAACATCCTTGAGAGGTGACTAGAATATTTCCTGGTTTCAAATCACGATGAATAACATCCGCTGAGTGCATATAGTAAACACCACAACAAATCTGATAAAAAAATGATTTGATATGAAACTCAGAAAATTGAACGGAACTATGAATTACTTTTGCTAAATCATAATCAATTAATTCTTGAAAGCAATACAATCCATCATATGGTTTTATATAAACAATGTCCAAATCAATCAATCCTATAATGTTTTTATGGCCTTTAAAAAATATCATAAGTTTAAGTTCTCTAATTGCACGTTTAAGCAAGACTTCTTTGTTGAAAATATTGCAAACTTTCTTGATTGCAAGTGATGGTTTATCTTTAGATTTGGTATCAATTGCAGAACATACGGTACCATATGAACCTTTTCCTAAAATTTGTTGGACTTTATATCTTGAATCAATTAAAAAGTTGGCTTTTTCAAAGATTGTGCGATTATCACCAACGGTACCACAGACATCTGGCAAAACACGATCATTTTCTCTAATAGTTTCATTATCCTGATATCCATAAAAGGCAGCTTTGGCATTATATAATTTTTGAACGCCATATTCTTTATTGAAAAGATCGTTAATGGTCATATTAAATTGAAAAGCAATGAAACTGTTAATGTGTGTTTGAAGTAGCAAAGACAAGTATAAAATGGGTTTACTCCTATTTTTTGTTGTGTAAAATCCTCAATTTAAATAGGTATAAATAACTAAAAATGATATGTATTTTCAAATTTATTAAACACAAACCACAAACCCACTTGTACCCATTTCAGTAGGGCAATATTTACTGAAACGAGCACCTTCCTAATCGGGCAAAACGTGGTGGCAAATTCATGTTGTTTTTTTTTTTATGTTGATGCTGCAAGATTGACAGAGTTTAAATTCTTTGCTTGGGGTTTATCGTATAATTACCAATTGCAATTAGCAAGCTATGGATTTTGACTTTTCTTTGATATCGCCAACAGCACATACAATTGCTACATCGGCATATATTGATTTTTTACCATCTTTGCAATATTCCAAACCGTTAGGTACATCAAGATTTTTGAAAACAATACAATGTTTATCGCCAAGTGGTTATGTTGTCGTTAAATTACTTGTTAAACCAGTTGAAAATGAAATTGATATGCGTCCGTATCTAAATAAATTGAACGATCTTAAAATCAAACTAAAAGATGTTCCAAACACATTGCCATTTGAAACATTAATTGATTCTGATAGAGCTACTTACTTAATACGACCTTATGTTAGATTTAATTTGTATGATCGTTTATCGATACGACCATTTTATGAACTGATTGAAAAGAAATGGATTGTGTACCAACTATTGGTTACTTTATCTAAAATGCATGAACTTGATATATGTCATGGTGATTTAAAAACGGAAAATGTTTTATTAACATCTTGGAATTGGGTAATGTTATCAGATATTGGATTATTTAAACCCATTTATTTGCCTGATCATAATCAATCACAATTCTCATTTTATTTTGATACAATTCAAAGACATTCATGTTATATTGCACCTGAAAGATTCAAGACACAAACTGAAATTAATGAGTTAATGAAAACCCCTGAAAATATTAAATTAAATCCTGCCGCTGATATATTTTCACTTGGTTGTGTTATTGCAGAATTATATACTGATGGTCTGCCGATTTTTTCATTACCGCAAATGTTTAAATATAGGAAGCAAGAGTACACGCCAAATTTGGATGCAATTGAGGATTCCAATATAAGAAAAATTGTACAAAGTATGATTAGCTTGGATCCTAAAGAAAGGCTTTCAGCTAAAGAGTATCTGGGTAAATTCAGAAAAATACTGTTTCCTGATTATTTTTATACATTTTTATATAATTATATGAGAAATTTATCAACTTGTTCATTAACAAATTCTGATTCATCTTCTTTGTCTGCATTGTTTCAAAAATGTGATTATAGAATTGATCGACTATATAAGGATTTTGATAAAATATCACTTTACTTGGGGTTTAAGTTTAATATTTTAGAAACTGATGAAAAAAACAATACGACAATGAGAAATACCAATAGTTTAATACCTGTTGAATTAAATTTACCAGGAATGAGAAAACATATACCACAAAAAACTTCTGCTATTTTCACTGCAAATTCAGTAAATGACTCATCGTGTTTAATTTTATTATCTTTACTATGTCATAACGCAAGAAATACAACACATTCTTCCTACAGAATTAAAACATGTGATTTAATTCTTGCATTTGCCGAACAACTACATGATGAAGCTAAATTTGATAGGTGTTTACCTTATCTTATAAATATGCTTGATGACCCAAGTGAAAATGTTCAGATTTCTGCATTAACTAGTATAACACAATTATTACAGATTATAGATACCGTTACACCGATCAATGTTCATGTTTTCACTGAATATATTATTCCAAAACTTCAATTATTTTTGAAAAGATCTTATATAAATACTCATAAAGATTTACTGTTGAACGATAATAAAATATCACAATCTGTTTCTGCAAATATTGATGACTCGGATCAGGTTGATAGAGTACCTGGATCTTATGTTAGAATGGTTTTTGCTTGTTGCTTACCTCATATAGCTATGGCTTCTAAAAAGTTATTTGAACTCTCCATGTTGCTCAAAAATAAAGTTGGCACCTATCATGATCCTGATATTGATAATATTGTTTTTAACTCGAAAGATGGAGATGAATCAGAATTTGATGAAATCATTGAAAGTTTTGAATATCTTACGATTCAGATCTTAACAGATAGTGATGTTTATGTTAGGATTGCATTAATGAAAAACATTCAGCCGCTATGTTCATTTTTTGGTAAAGACAAAACAAACGACGTAATTTTAAGTCACTTGATTACTTACTTAAATGATAAAAATCCACAAATTAAACTGGCTTTTGTTTCAAGTATTGTACCCTTATCCATTTTTGTTGGTGTTACAAGTTTAGAGCAATATATTTTGCCATTATTGGTACAGGCAATGTATGAACCAGAAGAAACTATTGTTGTCACATTATTAAAAGTTCTTTCACAATTGATCAACTTGGGTTTAATTAAGAGAGAAGTATTTTGGGATCTGGTTAATTTATCAATAGTTTTAATCATTCATCCAAACGGACTTATTCGTCAATCTGTTATTAAATTCATCATCACAATCGGCAACCAATTATCAACAGCAGATTTTTACTGTTTACTTTATCCCTTAATTAGACCTTTTTTTCAACATGAAGTTACAACATTTACGTGGGAGAATTTATATATTGCAACTCACACTCCTTTATCTAGGTTTGTTTACAATTTCTTGAAAGCTTGGAGTTTATCAAAGCAAGAATCGTTGTTCTGGCAAAGAATTAATGGGGGTGATGCATCATGTAACGTTGATTCATTCGGTAACACTAAAATGCGATTTTTACGAAAACAGGATTCTACCAATAATATGACTAACTCGGCTGCAGTATATAGAAACCCTTCTGATGAAAAGGTTGAAGATTATGTTCCAAATTATGAAGTCCCCTTAAGTACAACTGATATGAAGCAAATTGCAAAACTAAAAACTCTGGGGCTGAAAGGAGACGAATTATGGAAGATTGCTACTATGCGAGCTTATATTTTCCGAGTTGCAAGGTTGAATGTAAGATCATCAAAATACAACACAAAAAATCATAAATCAAACTTGATTCCTAGGAATGTCTTTGTTGACGTTACACACAAATATGAACCAATTATACAGGAAAGAGAAAACATTTTGAATTTGGAAAAAAAAGATAAAACTACAAGGAGAAAACCGAAAAATTTAAAGGAGGGAAAGGGACAATTAATTTTACAGAATTTGAAGACCCCCAAACCAATTGTTACAACAAGTGATAGTACTGTATATTCAGACCATCCTCGTTTTATTGCTCCAAGCTTGACAAACACCGTTTTTGAAAATTATGGAGATGCAAACGTTTTTGATGAAACCATGCAATTGAAAAGGATATCAACTAAGGTTTCATTTAGTTATCCTGGTAAAAATCCATTTATCTTGAAATTTTTGAAAAGTTTAACGTTTGAGCCTGATATTCAAGATTATGAAGAGTTTGGACATAAGATACCTGATATCTCGAGGGATGAAGATTCTAATGAACTGATCAATCAGACAGGCTCTACATTGGTGGCAAAGTTGATAGAACATAAAGCAGCGATTTTAAATATTGTTGTTTCTCCTGATAGTCGATATTTTATTTCAGTAGATTCACAAGGGATGTTGAAAATATGGGAAACTCAAAGGTTGGAAATTGATGTTACTGGCGAATCTAGTTTATCTATAGATTTAGGATCTCATATTAAATCAATTTGTATGATGAAAGATAGGCATGTTTTTGGCGTTTCTAAAAGTGATGGAAGTGTTGATATTTTTAGAGTTGATTTTGTGACTGGGATAGGAAATGCAGATATAAAAAGGTGTCAACAAACATCAATTACATTATTACGACATCATAAATTAAAACCTGAATATTCATATGCTACTAATTTACAGTTTTGTTTGGTGAGAGGTAAGCCGTACATATATATGATAACACTGACTGGCAACTTAATTGGAATGGATATACGCACCATGAATATTACATATGAATTTCAAAACAATGTATTGCATGGAAATTCAATATCTTTGGTTGTTGATTGTAATCAAAAGTGGGCAGTTATTGGAACAAGCAAAGGTGTCTTAGATCTAATTGACCTAGATGCTCAAATTTGTATCAAGTCAACAAAATATAAGAATAGTTCATATGCAATTACACAGATAAAAACAATTGACTATATTTATCCGAATACGAAGGATATAAATAAATATATATGTTTTGTTGGTGGTACAGGAGATTCAGATGTTACGATTTGGGATGTAGAAAGGTCGCAACCTAAAATTATATTATGTTCAAACTTCAAGGAGACTTGTTCAAGTGTCGAAATGTATACAATCAAAGAGGTTAAGGATGAAATAGAAGATAATATAATAGACCTATATATAGATAGACAAACGATGGAGCAAAATCATAGTTGTACAAGTATTAGTTATGATGTCTCATTTGCAAAGAATAAACCTGGTAAAATATTATGTGCTTTACATAATAAGAAAATTATTGAATGGGATCTAAACAATTTTACCGAATCTCATGTTGTTGTTGATACATTTGAGAAAGACAGGCATTTAGGAGGAACATCGGTTTATACAGAAACACAAGTTAATTCAATGTTGAGTTTTGTGCATGAAAAATATGTAGCAATAAATGCTAAAAGTAAAAGTAAAAGTAACTTTGAATCAAAAATGATAAACAAAGCTCCACAAGACGTTGTCAATTCACTTGCTACACTACACCATCCCTATAAAATGGTTGTTTGTGGGGATAGATCAGGTATTATTAGTGTTTACAAGTAGAATACTTACATTTTTATAATTTTTCTGTACTTTTTATGCTGCACAGTATTGGGTGAGTAGTAAGACAAAATATTACAAAAAAAATGGAAAAGACGGAACCGCCAGATTATTAAATCTATGCATATGCATTAGATAAACCATCTTAAATCTGGGCAGCACTAAGAAAAAATAGTTTTTTTCTGTTCTTCTTGTTGTTTCCTGATACATAAAGTAACACATAATTTGTCAAGGATGTCTGATTATGATTATGATTCATATGAAGATGACCTAGAAACTTCATTTCTAGAATTTAGTGAAGATGATCAATTTGTCAGTGATTTAGATCATGAAGACTCAAATATTAAAATTATGTACACATTTCCCACATCCGTTACATCTGGTGGTATTTCAACACATCGTATGAAATATTTGAATTTAACTGTTGAGGATATTCAATCAGATATTCAATCAAAAATACAAAGTTTAAGCGTTATTTTACATTTGGATTGTGGTAAATGTTTAAATTTACTACTTTTATATTCGTGGAATGAAAATAAATTATTGGAGGAATATGTTAACTCTAAGGATCAAAAACTGCTTTTAAAAAACAAAGGGATATCTACTAGTGCAACAACAAAAGATTTAAACAGTTTGATAACGACAGAACATGATCCCGAAGTATTGTGTGGCATTTGTTATTGTGGACCAACAGATACCAAAGCAATGGACTTTTTCAAGTTAGAAGGATGTAAACATCAATTTTGTACTGACTGCTATATTCAATATATTAATAGTAAAAATGACGAATCTGCAATGTTCATTGAGTGTCCATTTCCTGATCCAAAATGTAAACTAAAAATGACCACCTTTGAATTGAAGGCTATAAGTGATTACTGGGAAAAACAACAATCTACGACACCGGCACATAAAACAGCATGTAAGATGCCAACCAAATTTATATCTGAAGAGGAAATCAAAAATATGTATAACCTAACATCGGGAGAAGAAGATTCCGGATATGACTCTGAAGGAAATCCGATAGAACATACAGATGACACCAAACAGGAGTCATTAGATGTAGAAATGAAGTTAAATGGATTGATTTATGATTTTCAAAGCGAATTAAGAAAAAGAGAAAAACAAGAACATGAAGCAAAATACAAGAAAAACATGCTATCAAAGTATTGGTATAATGTCAGTAATCAATATTGTTCAACACATCCAAAACAATATAAACATTGTTCATTTCCTGATTGTGACGATGTAGTACAATTTATGGGTTTTGATTCTGATTTTATTGCAAGCATTGAAGAACAGAATGATCTGTTACTGATTCCTCTTGTTAGATGTACAAATCAGCATCAATTTTGTTTTGCGTGTGATTCAGAACCACATTCACCATGCCCATGTAAGGTAGTCGTTAAATGGAACATAAAAAGTAAAGATGATTCTGAGACGATTAAATGGATGGTACAAAACACTAAAGATTGTCCAAAATGTAATACAATTATTGAAAAAAATGGTGGTTGTAATCATATGACTTGCAAAAAATGTGGTTATGAGTTTTGTTGGCCCTGCTTAGGTCAATGGAGCCTCCATGCGGACAATTATAGATGTGATAAATATGTGGAAAAGTCATCTACTGACACTACTGCGACTAGACAAAGCCTTGAAAGATACACGTTTTATTCAACCCAATTTAATAATCAAAGATCATCACATATGAAAGATCTGGAATTACTATCACAATTTGAACTAAAAATCAGACAGTTATCTGTTAGCACTGGAGCGTCATGGATTGAGACTACATTTTATAAAGAATGTATTACTTCATTGCTAGAGTGCAGACAATGTCTTAAATGGTCATATGCATTTTTGTTTTTTGTTCCTTCATGTCGTGGGAAACAATTAATTGAAACTGGACAATGGCAGTTATCAAATAAAGTTGAACAGTTATCAAAGATTTTTAGTGAGGTAACAATTTCCGAAATTTTGAGTAGGAAAAGTACATTTATCAAAATTAAAAGTTCAATGCTTGATGCACAACAAAAATTTTTGGAAACATGTATTGATGTTTTCTCCGACCTAAATACCCTCAATCAATTTAAAGAACTTCTGAAATGATTGATCAGCACTTTTTTTTTTTATGGTTATAGTTTTATAATACATTCTACATACACTATTGAATTATTTGACTGAAATGAAATGAAATTAATTTGCAAAAAGGAATCAAAATACAAAAGTAAGTAAGTAAATAAATCAAATTTTATCATCTATAAAACTATGATGAATTGTTAATATCTTCTTCCAATGCTAAAACGAGACCTGATCTTGCAGGTAAATAAACTTGAATAAAATTGTTTCTACCATTCCATTCTAAATTGGTTGTAAAGAAAGTACTATTTTCTTCATCAATAATATTATGGCCACCAAATAACTCCCTATCGGTATTTAGAATAATTTTATAAGTACCTGGTATGTTAACACCAATTCTGTAATCTGTGTAACTATTTGAATAATGAAAGTTAAATAAAAAAAGTTTTTTTGCTCTTTCAAAAGCAATAACTTTATCGCTATCATGTTTTAATGAAACATAAGCAGGTTCAGTATTAAGCCATGGAAATCTTGATTCTGTTTCATTCATTGCTTTATCAAATTGATAAAGAAATTTGTATCTCAATAATGGATCTTTAATTAAATTGAATTGTCTTCTTGCATAATGATAAGATTCATGATTACCTGTTCTTGGAAAATCTAACCATTCAGGATGACCAAATTCATTACCTTCAAAATTTAAATAAGCTTCACCACCTAATGCATTTGTAATTAATCTAATCATTTTATGTAATTGGATACCCCGATCAACGACAGGTGTTAAAGGAGATAAAACTGACATGTTTGTATACATTTCTGCATCCATTAACCAAAATGCTAAAGTTTTGTCACCAACTAATGCTTGATCATGTGATTCACAATATGAAACACAACTTTCTTTGTAACGACGGTTACTTAAAGTATGAGCTATATTACCCATATCCCAATCTTCATCCTTTTTATGTTTCAAAAGTTTAATCCACATATCGGGAATTGACATTGCTAGTCTGTAATCAAATCCAACACCACCATGTTTTCTTGGACGACATAAAGTTGGATAGCCTGAAACATCCTCAGCAATTGTAGTAATTTTGCAATCATTTTGTGATGAATATTGAGAACATAAATCATTCGCAAGCATCATGTAAGCTAAAGCTTCTTTGTCAACAGGAGCAAAAGGACTCAAATATTCATTATAATCACCTGAAAATCCGGATCCAATACCATGGTGAATATATAACATCGAAGTAATACCATCAAATCTAAAACCATCAAATTTAAATTCGTCAAGGTAATATTTTAAGTTACTTAGAAGAAATCTTAATGTTTCATAATTACCATAATTGAATAATCTTGAATCCCATTGATCATGAACACCTTTACCACCAGAATGAAAATAACAGTAATCTGTACCATCAAACATGTTCAGCCCATCTTCAACATTCTTTGAAGCGTGAGAATGAACAACATCTAATAAAACTCTAATTCCTAGACCATGTGCAGTATCAATTAATCTTTTCAAATCTTCAGGTGTACCGAATCTTGAAGAAGCTGCAAAAAAAGATGTAATTTGATAACCAAAAGAAGCGTAGTAAGCATGTTCCATAATTGACATTAGTTGAATAGTATTATAACCTAAATCCTTGATGATTGGTAAAACATTATCAGTAAATTCATCATAACTCCCAATTTTTGGTTCAGGGGTAGAAATGCCAACATGTGCTTCATAAATTTTAAGAGAATAAGGCAATGCTGGTCTTTTATTCTTAAATTCATATTTGACAGGAGGATTCCAAAATCTCGCCTCATAAGCTGGATTATTATACTCCTTTGGAGGTTGAGTTGCTCTATTAATATAAGCAGGTAATCTTGCAATTTGTTCGCCATTTGGTAAAGTAAGAAAGATCTTAACTCTTGAATCATGATCAATTGCAGGTGTACCATCAGATTTGGGTGGGATTGTAATAGTGAAATGACCTGTTGATAATCTTTCCATCTTATGTGTATCATGTTTCCAGTCATTGAAATCACCAATCAAACAGGCAGAAGTTGCATTCGGTGCATATTCATTATACGTAATTGAATTATCAAGATTAGCATGAATACCCATCTTTTTATAGGAATCTGCAAACTTCAAAATGCCATTATCATTTTTTTTGAAAGTTTCTAGCCATTTATCAGCAATTGATCTTCTATAAGCGAGTTCTTCGATATATGGTTCAAGCCAAGGGTCAACATTAGTCAATTCTTTCACTGATTCAGAAATAGTATATGTAGACATTATGCAAATTGGGTGGCAAAGAAAGGAAACAGAACATTTAACAATAAAGAAGCGGAGCACTGCCACTTTTATCTTAAAATTGTGGAGTGGCCTGTTTGTAGGGGGGCTCCGCATTCAAGTAAAGCAGGTTTATTCCTGTTCGCGCTGTCTACAAAAATTTCATGTTTTTTGCTTTATTATATAATTCTTAAACTCTACAACACTATATACCAATTTCACTACAACAAATTACAAAATTAAGCCTATTTCGGTCTTGCCCAATCGACAGAGATAATCAAGTTCATGAGACCTTTACCATCTAGAGCTTCCTTAACGGCTTCTGCACTGGCAAGAGTAGTCATGTTAACGAAGGCAACACCAAGTGGTTCACCAGTTTCTCTATTCTTCAAAATAGAAACTCTTTCATAATTACCATATCTACTCACAATATTTTGTAATGTATCACGGTCAATTGCTGTGTTTAAGTTGGTGATTCTCAATGCTGGTACTTCAGCAGCAGGAGGAAGACCACCAGAAGCTAAACCTCTCATGTTAGGAGGAACATATGAAGAACCACCAGATGGCTTGATATTTGACGTTGATTTTGATGCTTCTGTTGAAGATTTGAGTACACCATTTAAACCCATTGTATCTCTGTAAGGACACTTTGCAGTATAATGTCCAGAATTACCACAAACTCTACATTTAATAGTCTTACCAGTAACATTCTTCTTTGAAAGTTCTTGTTCCTTTTCTTCATCTGCTTTCCATGTAGTACTTAGTATTAATTTTGCTTCTTCACCAATAGAAGTTGTCATTGAATCAACGCCGAGATTTCTATTATTCTTTTCAGCACCAAATTTAGCCCATTTCATCCTTTGTGCAACTAATGGATTCACCTTTTCGATAGTTTTGACAAATTTAATCTTTTGAGTCACTTTAACTTTCTTTTTTTGTTCGTTATATCTATATGAAATAATGGTTTTTGTACCATCATTGTTGTCAATAACTTGAGTAGCAGGAAGTTCAGTTCCTTCGTCGGCCCAGTTAGTAGAAGACATGGTGTTTATAAAAGGGTAACTGTTTTCGGTAATCAGTGTAACATCTTCAACAATCTAAGATTGAACAAATTCATGAGAAAATAGTGAAAAATTTTAATTCTGCTTCCGTGCACCAAACAAATTATTACCCGGTGTAAAACCCTCCTTTTTCTCTCTTTTCTCCTTTTTTCTTTTTTTCTTTCACGCATTTTCCATTTTGCATGTTCCAAGTTTTTCGATTTGTGCTTCGTCGAGTAAGTGAAAAGTTTTTTTTGGTTCATAACCCTTCTTCTTTCTTAGAGGATTAGAACTTTTTGTTTTCTTTCTTTTCCATCCTAACACAAACAATCAAAATGTCTGCTAGACCACAAGTTTCTGTTGTTGCACTTACTGGTGAAACTACTTCCACCGCACTTCCAATCCCAGCTGTTTTCAAGGCTCCAATCAGACCAGATGTTGTCCACACTGTCTTCACCAAGATTAACAAGAACAAGAGACAAGCTTATGCTGTTGCTGAAAATGCAGGTCACCAACACTCTGCTGAATCATGGGGTACTGGTAGAGCTGTTGCCAGAATTCCAAGAGTTGGTGGTGGTGGTACCCACAGATCCGGTCAAGGTGCGTTTGGTAACATGTGTAGAGGTGGTAGAATGTTTGCTCCAACCAAAATCTGGAGAAAATGGCACATCAAGGTTAACCACAACGAAAAGAAATACGCAACTGCTTCTGCTATTGCAGCTACTGCTGTTCAATCCCTTGTTTTAGCAAGAGGTCACAGAGTTGAAAAAATTGCTGAAATCCCATTAGTTGTATCTGATGATTTACAAAACGTCCAAAAGACCAAGGAAGCTGTTGCTGCATTAAAGGCATTAAACGCTCATAAGGATGTTATTAAGGTCATCAAATCTAAGAAGATGAGAGCTGGTAAGGGTAAGATGAGAGGTAGAAGATTCACCCAAAGAAGAGGTCCATTAGTTGTCTATGCTCAAGATAATGGTTTAGTTAAGGCTTTCAGAAACGTTCCAGGTGTTGAAACCGCTAACGTTAAATCTTTAGGTTTATTACAATTAGCACCAGGTGCTCACTTAGGTAGATTCATTATCTGGACTGAATCTGCATTTGCTGCTTTAGACTCAGTCTACACTTCATTACCAACCAATATTGTTTCTAACACTGATATTACCAGAGTTATTAACTCCGATGAAATCAAGGCTGTTCTTAAGGCTGCTGGTCCATCTCAAACCAAGAAGACTGCTTCATTAAAGAAGAATCCATTAAAGAATAAGCAAATCTTATACAGATTAAACCCTTACGCAAAAGCTTTCTCTGAAAAGAAATTAGGTTCTGCAAAGGCTCCAGCTTCAAAGAAGGCAGACAACTCTAAGTTCTTAGAAGTTTTCAAGTCCGCTTAATTGTGTTTGAGATAAACTAAAAATCTATTTAACTTAAAGTAATTTTTTATTGTGTATTTGAATTTATAACAGTAATGCAATAAGTGATTTTACAAACTAAGAATTCTTCATGTTTTTGTAGCAATCCGAATATTTATTCTAAAAAGGAAAGTAGCGCGTTCCGAGTTTTTACGCGTTTTTTCATCGAAAATGCCGTAGAAAATCGGAATATTACTGTTTTTTTTTTTGCCCCAGTATTTTTAATGATAAATCGAAGATGATTCAACGTTTTACGTACAACATAACATCCAATATATTTAATTTAATAATCCAAGAATAAAGGCTTTACAAGTATGACGAAAAAGCTTCCGCCAGAGATTAAAATGGCACGTAAACCAACTAGAGTTGCATGTTCATTTTGTCATTCGAAACATTTGCAATGTGATTCAACAAGACCATGCAAAAATTGTGTTAAACGAAATATTGGTGATTCGTGTACTGATGTTGTACGTCGAAAACCAAAGGAAAAGGTACCACGTTCGGTTAAAAAAGAAACGGCAAAAACCAATCCTGAATCAAATAATGTCGGTAATGGTAATGTCGGTGTTTTTAGTCATGCCCCTAATGCAATACCGGCCGGGCTGAAAACAAAAACACCAATAACACCATCAATTCATACCAATAATATAAATAATTTGAATATCAATTTGACTGATAAAGAGAATATCTCTGTTTCCCATATTGAAAAAAATCCAGCTGTTGATCCAAATGCTTCCAAATCTTCTTTATTAGTAAAATCAACTTCTTTAAACCTAGTCATCAATAACCCGGGGAATGGTACAAAGAAAAAAAGAGGTAGACCGCCAAAGAACAAAGATTGTGTGGATGGTAATACGGTAGAGAAGGGTACTAAAAAGAAGCAACGTAAATCTAAAAAAGATCAGAATTTACAAGTTAAGGAGAATAAAACTGATAAACAATTAAATGAAATCCCAGGTTTAGGTGTAATTGAACCTTCATCATTAAGTTTTTTACCACCGATACAGCCAACATTTAATTCAACTAATGAACAATATGGCAGTAATCTTGGTGTTAATACTAACAATAATAATACTAACAATAATAATAATAATAATAATAATAATAACAATACTACACATTTACCATTAATTAATTTAGCAAATGCATCGCTGACTAATTTGCATCTAAACCAAATCAATCAACTACCGTCTTCAAATTCATTATCAAATTTAAGGTTACCATCATTTTCCGATTTAAAGAATCAAAGTCAATTATTTAATGGATTGGGGTTACAAGATATTAAAACTCCTCAAGCACCATTTTCACCAAAATTTTCAAATTTGAATTTGAACTTAAATTTGACTCCTAATACAGCAACTAACAACACTTTAACGATGATGGGATTACCAAGCATTTCATCAACTGGTTTGAATAATTTTTTAAATAATCAGTCAAATTCAGGATTATCAAAAGGTCAAATATCGGAACATGAAAATGAAAATGGAAGTAGTCTAAAACATGAAACACAGTTAAACTTTCAATTAAATAATGACGAGAGTAAGTCCGTAAATGCAAATGTGCCGGAAACACCAGGTTCGCCATTGGAATTTAGTGTTAGCAATACAAGTCGTACAAACACAAATACTAATAACTCAAATAAAAATGACCATGAAAACGAATTAATTTCATCAAATAGTTCAGTTAAGAATTTCCAATCAAAAAATACTAATGATGAATATGTGCAATTAACTGATTTGCTGGCATCTAATCCACCGACTCCGAATATGGGATATCTATCAGCTAATCGCAACACACCTGAATTGATGAATGATATGAGTAAGAAGTTTAATAAAAGTGTAGATTATAAATCCAACAATGAGGATTTATTCGATGGTATTGATGATGATGATACGGGTACAAGACCCTATATATCAATTAACTTGGAAGATAATACGATGGTTTCATCTTACCCAAATAATGCAACACCTAATTCATATGCGTATAATGCAGATCATTCACAGATTCCAAATACAGCAAATCAAATACCGAAAGATTTAGAGCAAAACGACGATTATACCTCACCATTAATTATGAGACATGTGATTAAGCAACCTGATGATATTTATTTAACTAACACTGTTAAAGCGTATCAATATCCGAAAGCATATCATGCCTTAATTGCATACTTGAAAAAAAGGTTCAATAAAAGACAGCTACTAGAAATTGCAAAATGTATGGCAAAATATAGACCTAGTTTTATAAGTGCTACTAAAAACCTATATGAAAATGATTTAATTTTTACAGAAAGAAGTTTACAAAGGACATTATTAGAATATGAAAATTTGATCTCAATATCACCATCACCAACAATTATTTGGAGGCGAACGGGAGAAATCGTCGCACTGACAAATGAATTTGCCGTAATGACTGGGTATTCAAAAATGAGTTTATTAACAAAACGTACATTTATTGTTGAGTTGATGGATGATGAAAGTACAATTAATTATTTTAAGAGTTTTAGTGAATTCGCATTTGGTGATTTGAATGCGACTTATTTAACTGACTGTAATTTACGGAAAGCTGAAGATAACAATTATCTTAGATGCTGTTGTGTTTGGACAATCAAAAGAGATGTTTTTGATATCCCAATGTTAATTGTTGGCCAATTTTTACCTGTTTTAGAATAAAAAAAAGTAAGCTTAGGTTTATAATTTTTGTTTGTAATTGTATTTTTAACATAATGTATTTAACACGTATATAAACTATCTAAGGTGGGGAATATATAAAATTATAAACAGAACTATTTCCTGTTTATATTATATCTATTTTTTCAAAATTTCATCAATAACTTTACCGAAAGCAACAGTTTCTTCATCAAAATACCTTCTAGCTGTTAATTGGAAGCAAATTGGTGCACCTTCAAATAATTCGGGAATATACTTATCTTGTTCAATCTTGTCAAGTTTTGATCTCGGAACATAAGATTCATCCTTCACGTCAACTTTTGGATCTTGAGACAATCCAGTTGGGAAAACTAAAGTTGGTAAATCAAGAATATTAAAAAGTGTTGTATAACCCCAATAGTATGGACCTGCAATCGCATCATCAATACAAACAGGTGCAACACCGACATAAGTAGGAGAGATTATGAAATCAACTTTTTCATTTACGAAATAATCATTGTATTTTTTTCTTAAGGCATCTCTTTTATAATTCAATTCTCTGTTTTCAGTAACTGAAAACTTCTTATCACCTTGACCAAATGATAAAGCCCATTTAGTTAATGGTAATAAAGGCTCACCAGAAGGTCTTATCATTTCCTTTTGTGCAAAATTACCATCACAAGAATACATATCGTTAACGCAATCATAAGCTTCTTTAATATCAATTGGATTAAACTTAATAACATTAACACCAGCTGCCTTTAATTTTGATTCAACAAATTCTAAACCTCTTTGAATTGGTGGATGTGGTTTAACTTCACCATCATCATACATAATTGCCACAGTAATATTTTTTGGTTTTGGTTTTGCAACATCTCTCCAGATAACAGGAATACACCATGGATCTAAGTCCCATGGTTTACCTTCATTAATGTAAGATTTCATGAACAATTCAATATCATCAACAGAGTTTGCAATTGGTCCTGCAACTGCAACAACGGATTCTTGACCTTTACCGGAAGAAACACCGCCTAGGCAAGAAATTCTTCTTGTAGATGGTCTCAAGCCCCAACAACCAGCAAAAGCAGCCGGTGCTCTGATTGAACCACCAATATCAGTACCAACACCAAGTGCGGAAGCACGAGCTGAAACACAAGCACCTTCACCACCAGAAGAACCACCTGGAGTTAATAGAGAATTATAAGGATTTCTAGATCTACCAATAATATTATTATTTGAATCTAAGTGCATTAAGGATTGTGGTTGATTTGTTCTAACATAAAATGTTGCACCTAATTTTTTCAAGGTTTTGATTGTGACAGCATCTTCAGTAGGAATATTATCTAGCCATGCAACCCAACCACCATTTGTAACTCTACCACCATAACCAATTTGTTCCTTTAATGAAATTGGTAAACCATGTAATGGACCAATGGTTTTACCATTTTCAGCTAAATATTCATCTAATTTTTTAGCTCTTTCAATACCTTCATTAATGAAGAAATCCATAGCAAAGTTGGTGAATTGTTGAGTAATAACAGCTCTATGTGCAAAAGCCTTCAAAACATCAACTGAAGAATAAGTAGAATTTGCAATTTTTTTAACTAAAACAGAAGCTGACGATTCGGTTATTTCTTTTTCAGTTTCAGATAACGCTTTTGAGTTTGTTAAGTATGAATTTGTGTTGAAAATTTTAGAATCTAAATCGGAAGGAATTTCAGAAGCAGGAACACGATATTCAGCAAGCGTATTTTTATTTAATGCTTCACGATAAGCTTGAATCTTTGGCTTCCAAGATTCAAAAAGTTGAGGATTTGAGACATCGTCTGTGAACTTGTACAAAGATTCGATATTTGCTGGAGCACCGGTTGTAACCATTTTGAGAAAGAATGAGAGTGATTGATTGTGAAAAAAAAAAAGAAACAGTAAATGGTAGAAACTAATGGGAAATAGAGACACTTAAATACCAATACTGTAAAAAAGTCGTTGTTAATCAGATATGATAAAGATTAGTTAGATTAGAGAGGTCCGCCCATTATCAGAAACGAAATTTCCTTTTTGGGAGAGGACGCTTAGCCGGATGCACCTTCCAAATTAAGAATGTAGAGCTAAGGCCGATCGTCGTGGAATTTTTTTATTTTTGCACTCTTTTTTTCTGTTTTAGTATTTCAGGTGAAGATTGGAATCGTTTGATGTAGAAATTTGCAGATTGAGTAACTAAGAAGTCATAAGTTATCGTTTCAGCTATTTAATATATCCTTTTCGGTACAATATCTCCAATTTTTTCAAATGTGTGCTACGGACGCCGGGTCAAGGCCTAAAAAAGCTTCACAGAGGGCCCCTATCAGATTACCTAAGGCCAGGACAAGATCAGGTTGTTTTACTTGTCGTAAAAGAAAGAAAAAATGTGATGAAATTGGTCCAACTTGTTCTGGTTGTTCTAGAAATTTTTTGAACTGTGTTTGGCCTGATTCTCCAACTGCTACTTTACCAAAAGATTTTAAAATTTCAACATGTTCTGATTCCTCAAAACATTTACAAAGTTTAACAACTATTGACAATAATAATAACAATATTAATTCTAAAATTCGTACGACTAAACCATTAAATGAAATAAAAATTTCAATTGAACATACAAATAATACCAATAATATAAAAGCTAAAATTGAAAATGATCTTGAAATTTCTCCAATTCCATCAAATTTATGTTCAGTACTTGAACTTCAATCTTATAAGCATAAAATTCCATTCCCACTGTCAACGACAATACCTGAGTCAATCGATTTCATTATAGATTCCATTTTGGTTTCAAATAAGCAAGAACAAATGATAACATCAACTTCAAGTCCTCCATCATCTTTGTCAAGCTTAATCCCTCCATTAGATGAATCATATGTAAATCATCAATCAATCACTGATTTATTTGATTCATTATATCATGAATCAATTAAGAATTCGCCAATTCCTTCCGATACTGATGAATTGTACAATGATTTATTAAATTATACGCCAAAATCAATTACAATACCTACAAATCAAACAAAAAACCCAATTATTTCAGCATTTAAAGAAATTTTCTTTGCTCGAGGCTGTACATTTTTGTCAAAAAATAGTAATTCAAGTAATATTGATATTTCAATACGATATAAGCAGGCCGCAGAAAGACATTATAATAATTCAATTATGATCATTTCAAATAGTTTATCGAAGAAATCACCAGAATCAATTGAACATTGGGCATTATGTTCAATTAAGAATGTATGTTGTGCCGATAAACTGTTAGGTTTGGTGTCTGAAAATTGTGTTTCTAATTTAATATCTACAAAATTAAGTTTATCTATTAATGACTCAAATTCAGTTTTAAATGGTTCAATTAGTCAAAATCAAAATTTTGATAAAGTTTTATTTTCTCAGTTTTTATTTACGTACCCTTTCTTGATTTATTTTTCAGATTTTGATTCACTGTTAAACTTAGAATCCCCTGAAAGTTTATTCAAAAATTATAGCTCAGAAATGATTAAGATTTTTTTATCAAATAATATAAGTGGATCTTCTGATGGTGATTTTGACAGCGATTCTGTTTCTGAAAAAAATCTGCTTGAAAACATTCTTTTAAGTGCAATTATAAATATTAATCAAATGTTAACAAATATGATTTGGTTATTACGTATGAAAAATTCAATTGATCCAAATGATTTGAATGAAAATTTAAAGGAGTTGAAGTCTGATATCTCTTTAATTTGGACCACAATTCAAACTACTGAAATTCAATTTGATTCAAATAATAATAATGAGTTGATAGAATTTGCTAAATTTTCACACATGTCATTAGAAATTTTATTATTAGCGATTAGTGATTCATTAATTAATGTATCAAGTCCTATTCTTGGATTTTATTTAGATCAATTTATGATTAGTTTTTCAAATTATACCAACTTTGTCACAGAGAATGACAACAATTTGATTATTAATAAGATTTCAAGATGTTTTACCATATTACCCTTGTTTATTGCTGCCTGTGCGTCACAAACTTTAGTCCAAAAAGAATTTATAAGCAAAGAATTATACCTTGCTTCAAGAAATCTGGGTTTTGAATTTATTGAATCTTTAACCTCAGCAATCGAAGATTCTTGGTGTGCTGAACAAAATATTGGTGCTAAAACTTTTAGCAAATTGGTTTCAAGAGATGGATTTGCGGCTTTGGTTGATGTTTAATCAATCAATGACGATCTCTTAAATTTCTGGGTCTTATAGTCTTTTTATTTTATTATACTGATCTTATATGATTAGTATTTTTTGCTTTCACTTTCATTTTTTGCTGCTTTTTCCCTTTTTTCTCCTAATTGCTCTTTTTTTCTGCAATATAGTTTTCTATTCATCTATAAATTTATGGTACTTTTTGCTTTCACACTACGATCATTGATTACAAAATGTTGTAAATTTTTGTAGGGTTTTAACTACTATTTATTTATTATGTATGCTTTGTTTTACAGATAAAAAAATTGATCTTTATGTATTTTGGCCTTAATGTTAATCTTCAAACTTGAAAATTATAGTTTTTTTACCACCTCCCCAAAAAAAAAGATTTAAAACATGCGACAATTTTTTAGAAATAAATATCTTGATTTTTTAAATAATCAATCATAAACTATGTATTCTTTTATTTAAACTGTTCAATTCTCAAACGCGTCATGCAGAATTACACTATACCTGAGTCACCACCTCTTCCAAACACAGAAATTGAAAATATTCCAAGTACCGAGATTCCTGTACAATTAGGTGCAGATCTTGATCTTGATTATTCAAGTGATGATGATAATAATAATAATAGTGAAGATGTCGAAATGACAGATACAGAATATAAAAAGCCAATTGACAACTTCAAGCAATTTGAACATTCTGATTCATTACCGTCAACACCGGAAGTAAACATACTTTCATCGTGTGTACCAAGAGATTCGAATTATATGACACCAATGGCCGATTTTTCAGACCCTATTAAGGCACCATATGACTTGATCAATCCTTTTGGACCAAATAATAAACTATCATCATCTGATCCAATTCCAATTGTTTTTAATGAAAGATTAAATGTTAAAAAATTGTCTGATTTACAGGAACAGAAAGTAAATGATTATATTGATGATCAATTATTATCTATCCAAAAAGGGTTTATTAGATATTTATCATCAAAATCTGAGAAGCAAGTTGAAGGGTTAATGTTCAAGCAAATTGCTAATAAATTAGATGATGTTCTTGAATTCATCTGGTATTCGATTTTTCAAATTAAAGGTATACCAATTGTTTATCATGGTAATATAATGGTTGATACATCTATTGATGCCTTGTTTGAAAAAGAATCTAAGGAGATGAAAACTGAAATTTGGAATGTCATTAGTAGACCAACATTGATTTTAATTAAGGATGAAGTTTACGGGTTTAAAGAACTGAATTTACCTAGTAACATTAATAATTCAGTTTATGTTTCATATTTAATCAAAATTGCGAATGATTTGATTGATTATATCATGAAATATAGGCTTATAAGATTTAGGAGTTGGATGATGTTGCTGAGATTATTATCAAAATTAGATAATGCATTAGCAATAATCGTAGATTATTCAAGTTTAAAATCAGTTAGTATAATAAGTACAACTGAAAAAATTAGGATTTCATCAATTATACAACGTACAAAAATTGCGTTAGTTAAACTGTTTGATGAGTTTATTCGGGGCCTGGGACTTGAACGTGTTAAAGATTATCGTTACGCTATCGATGCATTTCAAATTTATATTGGGGAAACATATGAAGGGCTTGTAGATAGGACATCTTTATGATATATGACTTCATAACCGTTTATGGAGAATAAAAAATAAATGTGAATAATCGCAAAATGAAAAACGCCAGGACCTTCTCCTTTGGGAAGGTGTAGACCCGGATGGATATCTCTGGCGGCGCTAAGGTTTTTAATATCGCTGGCCATAAAAGGAACAAGATATCCGGAATGGATCTATAGTTTATATAATGGTTCCTCCATAATTCTTTCTATTTGCCAATAGAACACGTCAAAGAAACAATGTATCCTACTGAAATTGAAATCTCCATACCTAATGGAAACAAACACCAACAACCAACAGGTTTATTTATTAATAATGAATTTGTAGAGTCCGGGGATGGTAAGACGATTGAAGTTGAAAACCCAGGTAATGGGGAAACCATTTGTTCTGTTCATTTAGCAAATGTTGAAAATATTAATCAAGCAGTTGATGCAGCTGAAAATGCATTTTTTAATACATGGTCTAAAATTTCAGGTAAGGCCAAATCTGAATATTTATTTAAAATTGCTGATTTAATTGTTCAATATTCATCACATTTAGCAGATTTAGAATCAATTGAATCAGGCAAACCTAAAGATACTAATGCAATATTTGATGTCTTACATTCAGCCGATGTTTTCAGATATTATGCAGGTAAGGCGATTTCGGCACAAGATGGTAAAACGGTTGAATCTGAAACCTCTAAATTTACTTATACAATTTATGAACCTTATGGAGTTTGTGCTGCAATTATTGCATGGAATTTTCCAATGAGTACGTTTGCTTGGAAAGTTGCACCTTGTTTAGCAGCTGGTAATACAATGGTTATCAAAACATCTGAATTAACTCCATTAAGTGCTTTGCTAATGTGTAAGATTTTCCAAGAAGCAGAATTACCTGCTGGTGTTGTTAATGTAACTTGTGGTTTAGGCTCAATTGCAGGTGTTACGTTAAGTGAACATAAAAAAATCCATAAAATATCATTTACTGGTTCAACTGATGTTGGTAAACTAATTCAAGAAAGTGCAGCAAAATCAAACTTGAAATATTGTACTTTAGAATGTGGTGGTAAATCACCATTAGTTATTTATGAAGATGCAGATCTTGAACAAGCCGTTAAATGGGCTGCTTTTGGTATCTTCTTCAATAAAGGTGAAATTTGTACTGCATCATCAAGAATTTATGTTCAAGAAAGTATTTATGATAAATTTTTAACAATGTATAAAGATCACGTTGAAGAAGCATATGTTCAAGGTGAACAATTTGTTCCGGGTGTTAATGTTGGGCCAACTGTTTGTAAATCCCAACAAGAAAAAATCTTGGGTTATATTGAAAGTGCAAAAAAAGAAGGTGGTAAAATAGTTCTTGGTGGTAAAGTTCCACCAACTACGAACAAAAATGGTTATTATATTGAACCAACTATTATTGCAGATTGTAATCAAGATATGACTGTTATTAAAGAAGAAATTTTTGGTCCTGTTGTTACAGTTTCTAAATTTACAAGTGATGAAGAAGCAATTAAATTAAGTAATGAGTCGGAGTACGGTCTAGCAGCATATTTATTTACAAGAGATATTGTAAGATCTCAAAATTATGTTAGAAAGGTCCAATCTGGACAAGTTTTTGTTAATTTTACGTTTGCAGCAGATTATAGAATGCCATTTGGTGGTTACAAAATGAGTGGTAATGGAAGAGAATTAGGCGAGGAAGGTTTAAGGGCATTCCAACAAGTTAAAGCTGTTCATTTTAATCTTGGTGCAACTTTATAAATCTTATCTTAATATCTGTATATTTTTTATTTTTGCGTTTCTTGAACAATTAAAAAAATAAACATCTTATTCCACCCAATTAGGAAGGTGCAAGATTCAAAATCATGTTGAAAAAAAAACTTGAAAATTCTCGAAAACATACGGTTTGGTTGAGGATTTTTTATATTGGAGCAATTCGATTGGATCTTTTAGGAAATTTCAAACATTCATAATTAAAAGATTTTGTACTAAATTAATACAGCACTTTTAGACGCAAGGAAAAAAGGCTGTAATTATTTGTTATTATCCAATTAATAGAAGAATATAAAAAATCCAAATTCTGTACTATATCATTTATTGAAATTTTATGAATTTGTTATTTAGATTATTTAGCTTCATATATTATACAATAATTTAAACATGTTCTATCCAAAGGGGAAAATACGACATTACTTGACATTAAATATAGTTCAAAATTCAAAATCATATCAACAAATAAGGGTTAATTCAGGATTAATTAATAACTATGGTATTGATAATGATAAAACAAACAATAATAATAATAATAATAATAATAATAATACCAACAATATTGAAAATTATAGATCAGAATTTGCATCAAAAGTTATCTCATATGTTAAAACTCCGAAAGAGCTAAAAAAAGAAATTGAATATTTTGTGAATGGAGATTTTACAAAATTTCAAAATTTAACAATTCCATTAATATCCAATCAGAAAGTGCTACCTAGAAAAATTGATTATAAAAGTATTAAAAGTTTAAATGAATTAATGGATAATAACCAAGTTAAAAAAGCAATTGAATTAGTAAGTTCCACGTTTAATACAGCAAACTATTTAACATTATTTGAATTTCAAAATTTATTTATTCAACTTTTACCATTTGATTGGTATGCCCATAGACTACTTAAAATATATGAAGCAAAAATAGATTTTAATATAATAAATAATAAAGTATTGGTGTTGCTCATGAAAGTTTCGTGTTCTAATTTTGATTTTACATTATTCAATGAATTATTTCAAATCTTTCAAAATAAAAATGATAAAATTCCAACTGATATTTTGTTATCTGCAATTCAAATATATTTAAAAACTGAAAATATACCAATGGCCACACAATTATTTAATCAGCAGGTTTTAACAGAGAGAGGATTACCAAACAGAGTATTAGATTTATTTATTTCAAATCTCTATAACAAAACAAAAAATATAAATCTATGCCTTACATCATATAGATTATGGCTTTCAAAAAATTTAAATACCAATATTTCAATTGATTCATTTATGTATAATTTAGTATTAGAAAGTGAGAACTTAGAGAACATTCTGTGGATTGAAGATTCGTTAAGGGAAAGAAATAAATTGAGTAAATTTTCAATTAAATTTGGTAATTTATGTAATAAATTATCCAAGAACTTTAAACAATATGATAATTTCATAAATTCTGAAGAATTAATTAAATTTAAAAAAATGGCAGAAGAGGAGAATGAGTCATCATTACTATTGAACAACTTAACATATTTACACTTACGTCATTCAAATTATAAGTCAGCATTAGAAACTTTTAAAGATGTTGATAACAGGAAAGATTTACAGTTATGTATATTTTCAATTTTAAGACATTTTGAAAAAGAGCAAAAGCCTGAAATGATTTTTAAAATGTTGAAAAATTTAAGAACTGATTGTGATTATGTAATTCATTGGTCACAAATTTTAATATATTGGAGAACAATCATTAAGAAATATCCACATTTAGCGTTATCTTTTTATAAAATATTTCAAAGACGTTTGAAAAAATCGAAATATCATAGATATTCCTTTTTATCCAAAATATTATTCATTAATAAACAGGCAAGTAAAGATATTTCAGAACCGATTTACTATCCTGTTGTTAAGTATGATAAATTAGAAACTGACTTAAAACCATTAAATTCATTACCAAATTTAGAGAACATTAAATCGAGGTTGAAATTTGGTATTTTACCAAATAGTGAATTATTAAGGAAAAGTATTAAATTTACAAATGATAAATTAGATTTTCATGCATTAGTTGAAATCGCAAATGAATTAAATCTAAAAAATAATTCTGAATTCAAAAATATTGGATTAAATGTGGAAATTTTTTATAAAGAAAGTTTGTTTGATGGATCCAAAATATCAATTAAAGATTTTATTAATGAACAAATTAATTTAATCAAAACTACAAAGTTTGTTAATAACAAGGATTTAAGTGAACTATTTAAATTATCGATGAAATGTAACTTAGTTGATGAATCAATTGTAATTTTTAAGTTATTTGATGAATTTAATTTTAAAGTTGTTGGAGATCAAGAAATTTTAAAATTTTTATCAATATTTATAAAATGGTGTTGGACTGATAGAAAATTTATTGATTTAACAGTTATTTTAAATTGGTTAGAAACGCAAAATGATTTAAAAATTGATAATTATTTTTGGCTAAATCTTGAGAAGGCAGCAACTGAAAACCTAATTAAAATAGATCATGAAATTTCTAATTTTGATAAATTGAATTTATCAAATGATGAAATACTTGAATGCGACAATAGAAGGAGATATTTTAAAAATGTTTTGCCAAAGGTTGTTGAATATTATAATAAAACGTTACATAATATTAAAACTAAAAATGAACTGGAAAAAAAGGAGATAATTAATGAAGTTGATGAATGTTTTAATGAATTAATTGAATGGGTCGATAAAGATACTGAAGGACTATTTGAAGGAGACTGGCATGATTAGAAATTATATAGTTTATGATATTACAAAAAATTTATAGAATACTTGTAAATAATGAATATTTTTATTTAATTCTGCTCTTTTTATGTTTGTGCTTGTGTTTACGATGATGTTTATGATTTTGTTTTTTTCTATGTATTTTTTTAAATGATGCAGTAGAAGATTGTATTGAATTATTGGCATCTTCATCTTCATCTTCTTCATCTTCATCTTTAAGTACATTTTTGTTTCTGTTAGATTTTGATTTCTGTATAAACACATCATCATCATCATCATCATCATCATCATCATCATCATCATTATCATCATCATCATCATCACCATGCATTAAATTATTTGAAGTACTATTACCATCATCACCGTCTTCATCATCAGAAAAGGTTATTCTCTTTTTTCGACTACTGGAGATACCTATACTTGAATCATCAGAGACTGAATCCAAATCCATTGATTTTAATCCTGATTTACCAATTATATCTTCATCACCAGAAGCTAAACTATCATTTTCAATTTCAATATCAGAAGTATTCAAATATTCATCTTCATTATCGTCTTTATTGTTATTATGCTCTTCTTCTTCTTCTTCTTCTTCTTCTTCATCATCATCTTCTTCTTCTTCTTCTTCCTCTTCTTCTTCATCAACGACGAAACCATCATCACTTTCATATTCATCAAGGTCGTTATGATGATTATTTACATTATCATTATCATCTTCATCGCCATCTTCATTATCACCAGATTCATCAGCTTCCATGTTAACAATTGCTCGTGATCTAATATCATTTAAACCATTATCAAAATCACTCCAGTCATCATCATCAGAAACAATTCTTTGCCTTCTTGGATGAACTAAATTTTCATCATCATCATCATCATCATCGTCACCATCATCATCTAATTCATCTAATTCATCACCATCATTTCTATCTTGCCATCCAACCATTCTTCTCCCACAATTTTCACAAAGACCGTCAATTAATTCCCAATGGCAAGCGGAACATCTAGGTACACCATCTTCATTATCAACAACGGCTCTACCCCAACTATCATTTAGTTTTTTCAACCAAGGGAAATTGTTATTTTTATCAGTTTGGAAATCACTATCCTTTTCTAAATACCAACTATGTAAAATTTTCTGAAATTTATCAACAATTAAGGGATTATTAATTAAATTAATCAAATCTTTCAAATCTTTTAAAATTGAATCAATTATTTGTTTCAAACTATGATTTAAAATTGGTTTATTATCACCAATAATTGATCTACAAATTGGACATGTTGGATTACATTGGTACCAATATTTAATACATGAATAACAAAACGTATGACCACATGTAGGTAATAAATAAGGTTGAGTTGGTACATCTTGACAAATAGTGCAATTTAATAAACATGATAGATTATCTAAAATTGAACTCAAATTTGTATCATTATGTGTATCAGAATTATTCACATTATACACAAAATCAGGATGTGATAATATTGTTTGAAATGTGTTGGGCATGTGTAAATATACTATTGTAAAATTGTTTTTAAACTCAAAGTATTTTAAAAAAAGAATCAAAAATTCATGATATACCAAATGTAGTAACTAAAAAATGAAAAATGAAAAATGAAAAATTAAGAAAAAAAGGAAGAATAATCATGAATACGCGACAGAATGAACTGTTGTAATAAAACCAAACATATTACGTAATAAACCTATAAAAATAGAAATTCCAAGTTCTTTGGATGATATTCTAGGATAATAAAAGACATATTGGAGGATAATAATACATGATCAATAACACGATAACAAAACTTGTTGAGAAATAGTAAAATATAAAGAAGTATTAAAATTAACAGGTTTGAATAAAACAAAGATTATTACACGATTAGAAATTTTGTGAAAAAAAAATTAAAGGATAAAAAAAGAGATTAGAAAAAATCACAATTACGTAATCAGACAGTCGTCGACGCGACTATTCTAAAAAGGGAAAAAGAAAAACAGAAAAGAAAATAAAAAATGTTCCACTTGTAGATATCGCATTTTTCTACAATCTGTTATCGGAAGGGAAACGGAATTGGAAAACTAAAAAAACAACGTGTTGGACGAATTGAGGAAAATGAAAATACAGCACATCTGAAAACTGTTGAGGGAACAAAAACGAAAAACGAAAAAGGAAAAATGAGCGGCGGAAAAAGGCGGAAAGTCGGTAATGGTGGTATTGGGCATTAGAACGGAGACATGTTGCAATCGGTGGGTGTGCTATTGTCTGTTGAGAACTGTCCAACAGCAAAGGGCAAAGGCCAAGGAAGGGCAGCAGCAATGGAAGCTGGTCGGAAGGTGCACTGTGAGCTGCCGATGCAGAGCAATGACGACAGCGCTTTGCTACGGGGGAACACACACAGCCGGAAACGGAAATGGCAGCCAAACAAGACCCACCCAGCACAGAACGGCAACAACCCCCACCACTGCCAGCAGCAATCCGCGCGTTCTCATTGGCTGAGATGAGCCCGCTGTTGTTTACAATTGGCCGCATCGGGCAGGCGCGCGGCCTTTTTTGCGTCTTTTTACCGTGGTTGGATAGTTCCCTCCAATTTGCCACTTGCAATCTGCCATCTGCCAGTTTCGACCACTTTTTGGCCAATTTGTCCTCGTCCAATTTGCAATTTACTTTTCTCTGCTGCTTTTCCCACTTTTTCCTTTTCTTTTTAACTTATTTTCTGTTCCTACTTTTTTCTTCTCTTCTGCTTCTTCTTTCTTTCTCTCTTTTCCTTTCTTCAGTCTCTTATATTAAGTATCAGATACCCAATCAACAAATCCTCACTTACAATTGAAAGAAAGCTATTTCATTAATTTAAAGTTTTACTCTAATTTTTGAAATTCACTCGTTCTTAAAATATTTAAATTTAATTATTCATTCCAATTTTTAATTTAATTTAATTTATTTTATCTTTTTAATATATATATTTATTTCCCAACTATCCAAATAGTTTTTCCAAAGTTTTAACGTGTTTGTTTGATTACTTAATATAAAAATGTCTGAAAAAGAAATTCACGAACCAATTGCTGAAAAGCCACCTCAAGTTGCTCCAGATGCTTCTGGAGATGAAGATGAAGATGAAGATGAAGATATCGATCAATTAGTTATGGAATTACAATCCAACCATAACGTTGAAGAAGATGAAGATGAAGATGAAGATGAACATCATTCCTCTTCTTATAGAGAAACCCCAGATGAATATTTACATACCGATCCAACTACTGGTTTAACTTCTTCTGAAGTTTCAAAGAGAACTAAGAAATTTGGTTTAAATCAAATGGCTGAAGAACAAGAAAATATGGTTCTTAAGTTCTGTATGTTCTTTATTGGTCCAATTCAATTCGTTATGGAAGCTGCTGCTTTATTAGCTGTTGGTTTAGAAGATTGGGTTGATTTCGGTGTTATTTGTGGTTTATTAATGCTTAATGCTTGTGTTGGTTTTATTCAAGAATATCAAGCTGGTTCTATTGTTGATGAATTAAAGAAAACTTTAGCAAATACTGCTGTTGTTGTCAGAGATGGTCAATATGTTGATGTTCCAGCAAATGAAGTTGTTCCTGGTGATATTTTAAAATTAGAAGATGGTACTGTTATTCCAGCTGATGGTAAATTAGTTTCTGAAGAATGTTTCTTACAAATTGATCAATCCGCAATTACTGGTGAATCTTTAGCTGTTGATAAACATTGTAACGATCCAACTTTCTCTTCTTCAACTGTTAAAAGAGGTGAAGGTTTAATGATTGTTACTGCAACTGGTGATAATACTTTTGTTGGTAGAGCTGCTGCTTTAGTTAACAAAGCTTCTGGTGGTCAAGGTCATTTTACTGAAGTTTTAAATGGTATTGGTACTTTATTATTAGTTTTCGTCATTTTAACTTTATTATTAGTTTGGTGTGCATGTTTCTACAGATCTGATCCAATTGTTAGAATCTTAAGATATACTTTAGCAATTACCATTGTTGGTGTTCCAGTTGGTTTACCAGCTGTTGTTACTACTACCATGGCTGTTGGTGCTGCTTACTTAGCAAAGAAACAAGCAATTGTTCAAAAATTATCTGCAATTGAATCTTTAGCTGGTGTTGAAATTTTATGTTCCGATAAAACCGGTACTTTAACTAAGAATAAATTATCTTTACATGAACCATATACTGTTGCAGGTGTTGATGCTGATGATTTAATGTTAACTGCTTGTTTAGCTGCTTCAAGAAAGAAGAAGGGTTTAGATGCAATTGATAAGGCTTTCTTAAAATCTTTAATTGGTTATCCAAAGGCTAGAGCTGCAATGAAGGAATACAAGACTTTAGAATTCCAACCTTTTGATCCTGTTTCCAAAAAAGTTACTGCTATTGTTGAATCACCAGAAGGTGAAAAGATTATTTGTGTTAAAGGTGCTCCATTATTCGTTTTAAAGACTGTTGCTGAAGATCATCCAATTCCTGAAGATATTTTAGAAGCTTATCAAAATAAAGTTGAAGAATTTGCTTCAAGAGGTTTCAGATCTTTAGGTGTTGCAAGAAAGAGAGGTGAAGGTCATTGGGAAATTTTAGGTATTATGCCATGTATGGATCCTCCAAGAGATGATACTGCTCACACTGTTGCTGAAGCAAGAAGATTAGGTTTAAGAGTTAAGATGTTAACTGGTGATGCTGTTGGTATTGCTAAGGAAACTTGTAGACAATTAGGTTTAGGTGATCAAATTTTTGATGCTGAAAGATTAGGTTTAGGTGGTGGTGGTGACATGGCCGGTTCTGAATTATATGATTTTGTTGAAAATGCTGATGGTTTCGCTGAAGTTTTCCCACAACATAAGTATAATGTTGTTGAAATTTTACAAAACAGAGGTTATTTAGTTGCTATGACTGGTGATGGTGTCAATGATGCTCCTTCTTTAAAGAAAGCTGATACTGGTATTGCCGTCGAAGGTGCTTCTGATGCTGCAAGATCTGCTGCTGATATTGTTTTCCTTGCTCCTGGTTTATCTGCTATTATTGATGCTTTAAAAACTTCAAGAGAAATTTTCCACAGAATGTATTCTTATGTTGTTTACAGAATTGCTTTATCTTTACATTTAGAAATTTTCTTCGGTTTATGGATTGCTATTTTAGATGAATCATTAAACATTGATTTAGTTGTTTTCATTGCTATTTTCGCTGATGTTGCTACTTTAGCAATTGCTTATGATAATGCTCCATTTGCTCAAAAGCCAGTTAAATGGAACTTACCAAGATTATGGGGTATGTCAATTGTTTTAGGTATTCTTTTAGCTGTTGGTTCTTGGTTAACTTTAACTACCATGTTCTTACCAAAGGGTGGTATTATTCAAAACTTTGGTTCTATTGATGGTGTTATGTTTTTACAAATTTCTTTAACTGAAAATTGGTTAATTTTCATTACTAGAGCTGTTGGTCCATTCTGGTCTTCAATTCCATCATGGCAATTATCTGGTGCTGTCTTAATTGTTGATATTATTGCAACTTGTTTCACCTTATTCGGTTGGTGGTCACAAAACTGGAATGACATTGTTACTGTTGTCAGAGTTTGGATCTGGTCTTTCGGTGTCTTCTGTGTTTTAGGTGGTGCTTACTACATGATGTCTGAATCTCAAAAATTCGATGATTGGATGAACGGTAATAAGGAAAAGAAGGAAGGTAAGGGTAAGTCTTTTGAAGATTTCGTTGCCGCAATGAAGAGAGTTTCCACTCAACACGAAAAATCCAATTAAGTTCATTGATTTTACTTAATTTACTTTAAAACCATTTTAATATTATATTGTCTTTCAAAATTCAAAAATAAATTTTAATTATTAATTTTTAATCAGTTTTTTTTATCAAAAAAAAAAAAATATTTTATCCATTTTACAATTGAGAGTTTTTTATAATTTACATTTTAATTTATCTATTTTATTTTATAATTAATTTTAATTTATAATTAATTAAATAAATTTTTCTATTCAAACTTTATATTCTCTAATTATTTAAAAAGTCGAAAGAATTTGGTGAGTATAAAAAAAATATTTTTAAAGATTAAATATTTTTTTCTGCTTTATTATTTAATACCTTTCTTTATTTACAAATCTATTCAAGTTTATTCAAGTTTATTTATTATATTTACTAAAAAAATCTTCCCTTTTAACTCTTAATTCTTTAGTATAGTTTAAAAATTTATCCTTATCTTGAACATCATCAATACCACTGAAATTATTATTAAATATAAAATCAATATCTTTTGAAGCAGATTTCATTTCATTAATATTATTTAAACTCGAATAATCATATAATAAGAAGGCTTTTTTCTGAATTTCCGTACATGCAATGAAAAATTCTGATAACTTGGTACATTCATCATTTTTCAATGTCGCAACTGCATTTAATCTATCCCAAACTTTTTGTTTTCCTAAACAATCATAAAATTTATATTGAATTTCTGAGCAGTTCGTTAATATACTTTCCTTTTCATTATTCTCTCTTTGATATTTTTCAAGTTCATAATTTAAGTATTCCTTTGGTTTATTCATCGATTTTGTAGTTGAAATAGATGATGGTAATTTCAAACTTTCAATAACTTCACTTTCCTTTTCACTATCAGTTTCACTATTACTTTCGTTTGGTTTTCCTTGAACCATGGATAAAAAGTTGGCGCCTGTATCAACACCTTCTCCCTCCTGTTCCTTTTTAACAGCATTGGAATTTTCAGATTGTCTACGTAACAATGATTTAAATTCTCTATTACTTAATTGTGATTCTTTAGATTCAAGATAATCGGTCAAATCTGCAGACATCGTCGATGTTGATGTTTCATCGGTTTCAAAGGATGTTGTATCCGACTTGTTGCTTCTCCACCATAATAATCCCATTATACGGTATATTAAGTTGTTTGTTGTGGTTGATGAAAATCAAGAAAAGAAACGGTGTTTTATTTAAATTCAGATTTTGAAAATTCATGTTGCTCATCTGCGGCTCAAATTATTATATCCTTCTTTTTCATATACGTAAATTATAATTTACTAATAACTTATCCATTTCTATACATATTACTAAATTACTAAATTAATTCTATTAAGTGTTTTATAACTTCTTCATTTCTAGTATCCCTAGCCATATCCCTCTTCAACATCGTATCTAATGGAAGTTCAAGCCATTCCATTGGTTCAGAATCAGGTAAGTTTTCAATAAAATTAATATAATCTATCGAAATATAACCATTAGGTGCATATAATTGAATATCATTTGAATCAACATTTGAAAACTTTAGTAAATTGAATGAATCTGAAAACATATTTTCGTTGAATATTGAATTTCCAAATAAAACTAAAAATTCCAAATCTTCTGAATTATCTATCTTACCTCCAAATATTAAATTAGTGACCATAAACCTAATGATTCCAAATATATCATCATTCACAATATTTTCCTTTTTAGACTTGATAAATTTAGTAATAAATTTTTCTGCACTTTTCAACTCTGATTGATTGATTTCATACCTTTTAGAAAATCCAATATTTGCAAATCTTAATCTTGAAATTATGGTAGAATAATACCATGCAAGTATAAACAATATTTTTCTCAATTCTTTAGGTTGCATAGTTGATAATTTGTTAATATTTAATGAGCTTGAATCATTCAAAATTAGTTCAGATAAACCTTTTTTTAGATTTATTTCATTTTCACTTATGATTTGCTTACATGATTGCATTAATAATGCTGGTATATCAGCTTCAATTTTTGTAGTCATGATTAATTTAAATTTAGAATTATCTGGCTTACCATTTTGACTTGTCTTTATTTGTTCAATCACATCTGTTATTAATTCCAAATATTCATTGGATATTTCGATATTTTCAATAATCAACCAAGTGTTAGAATCTTTATTTTCATTAATCAATCTATTCGCAACACGATATCCTTCATTTGATCCAAGTGCATATTTGATTATACCAACATTTTCATTATTTGCAGCTAATTGTTCAACAATAATGGTTGAATCACTGCCTTTATTACTTCTAATAATTATAAATGATGATTCTAAAATACTCTTTTCAACACTGATATCTTCCTTCACTTCCATTTTTATTAATTTATTGATTAATTTTTGAAATAGTTGTTTATCTTGTTGTAATAATGATGTTGAAACATTTATATAAACCAATTTTACAAATTCAAACATAACTTTCTCGATCGGCAAACATGTAGTTCTCTTTAACGCATTTGCAAATATATTTTTAACATAATCATTTGAAAACTTGTAAATTTTATTAACCGTTGACAAATTGTCAAACAATGTAATTAACTGTGCATAGACATCAGCCAATGGTTTGAACTTATCCCTTATATCATTATAAGAAGTCATCATATGATCAATTTCATTCATTTGTGATTCTAGAAGCTTGGTTTCCTTTTTAATTGTTTCAAGTTTTGTTAATAATTTATCATCATCTAAAATATTATCTTTACTTGAGCCTAAAATATCCAATAAATCTTTTTCATAAAAACGTAGTTGGGACTTACAGTCAATGGTTTTTTTCATCAATTCTATTCTTTTTCTTTCAACGTCTGATTCCCTGATCTTGAGGGTCATATTCAAAGATTCATTTATAGTAGTAGTTTTAGTAAATATATAATTCAATACCTTCATTCTACTTGATATGAATGGGGATAATTTAATGGTTGAATCCTTTGTTAAAATATATAACTTAAATTCGGGTGACATATCAATTTCTTTATCACCCAAATTAACCACCATCCTACCAGCGCCAACTAATGAAACATCCCTTGAAATCAATCTATTAATAATTGGGTCATAATATTCCCCATCTTGAATTAAAATTGAACCTCCAAACTTAATACAATTTTCAAGTTTTTTATTAAATTCAGGATCCAGGAAACTTGAAAGGATTAACTGCTTAGGTTGAATTAACTTGGATAAAAATTCAATAAATTGTCCAGAAGGATCGATAACAAACGAGAAACAATTAGTAAACGTTGATGTCAGAATGGCAGTGTTTCCAATGAATTGATTATCATTTGGTAATCCAAATTTTTGCCATTGAATAATATCATCTACTGAAAAAACTCCAGGCATTTCTGATAAGTTAATATTGCAATTAAACAAGACACCATTCTCAGTTAATATACTCTTCCAACTGTTCAACAGTTCTTCTCTAACGATAGGTAAAACAGAGCTACAATATGCAGTGAATGCTGCTAATAAAATAGTATCACCAATAAGATGGTTTTTTTGCTCCTCATATTCGACAATATTAATTTCCCATCTCTGTCGTTCACTGCTTAAACTTTTAAGTAATTCAACACTTCGATCTAATTTGTCTTTAACAGTTTCCATTTCAATCTTAATGTTTTCCTTAATTCTAATGTTTTCACTATAATAAACCTTATATTTGTCAACTTCCTCTTTTAAATCAGTTATCATTTCATTGATAGCTATTAATTTGGCCTTCGTATCGACTAAATCATTTTCTAAATTACTTAATTCGTTTTTTAATGGTTTAACTTTAACAATAATAGAAGAAAATTTCAGCTGCGCCTTAACCCACATTAACAAAGGTCCACAAGCTTTACTGGCTCTATTCGCAGAATCATAATTGAAATTACTTTTTGACATGTATGTTTGCTCCATATAATTAATTAATTCAGTTGTGATTTGTTCTTCCCCCTTAAAACTAATAATACTCGCAATGAAATCATCCTTTCTAATAACTTGTTGTACATCTCTCCATGATGATACATCATAACCTAACAAGATACAAATAGACTCCAAAATCATTTTGATTGTCTCTGGTGGGTTATGCATTGATCTTAACTCAGTTAAATGCTGTTTTTTTATATTTAGAACACCTTGTTGTGCTTCTTCTATCAAAGTCTCAACTTCATTCAACTCTTCAACAACTAGCTCTCTCCTTTTCATAATCGCCCTTTCTTGTTCTGCAAATAATTCTTGCATTTTCAATGACATATCTTGCTTTCTTTCTGATTCATTTTGATCCATGATCATTTTATCAAGGATTTTACGTGATTTTTCTTCTTCAATCTGTAATTGGGCTCCTTTCTTTTCCAAAACATTACCTAGTTGTTTTACTTTCATAAATGTTTCTTTCAAATGATCCAAACCTCTATTAACATGTGAATTTAAACTTTGTATAAAGTTTTCTCTTTCAATAAAAATAGAAGTGAAACATTTGATAAAGTTTAAGAACTGCAATGGTGACATGTTAGAACTTAATTGGTGATTATATTCTGAGTAAATTGCGACTAAAATATTTATGACAACATACCTCAAACCAATATCATTACCTTCTTTTCTAATTCTATAATCTGATTTATCCAGAGGAATACATGCCGTTAGTGCTTCAGCTACAGTGAATAATGATTTATCAGACCAAGCTCCCATCCAATTAATCACACATCTATTGAATAAAGCTGAGGAAGAAATAAAAGGTTTCGAATTTTCCGAATATGGATTACTCATGGTAAACACAACATGAAAATTTTGAGAGATTTGTTTAACAAACCAATTATAAATCTCATCGGATGAATCCAGTAATAAACCTTGATTTTGCGATGCCTTCAAACACATATCCATCAACACATCATATTCATCTCCATCAAATAAACCAGGAACTTCTGCATTTGCTAAAAGAGTATTCATTTTCTCTAAGAAGGAATCTTCTAAAATTGTCGATTCATCAATAATAAAGCATATTTTTTCACTATGGACAGCACATTTAGTCAAAAGATCTCGTAAGACTCTCTCAAAATCATTTAAAGAAAAGGATTTTGTAATATTCAATTGAACAACTCGGATACCATTCATCCAAGAGACAAACTTACTTAAAGTCGTCTTACCACTACCACTTGGTCCAACTAGAATCATATGACCTTGATCATTTTTAAGGACTCTATCAATTCGAAGTACATGCTCTAACAATTCATCATATAAAATAATATCGACGTTTGATTCTTCCTGATTAAATACATTGAATCTTTCTCGAACAAAGCTTTTCAAAGATTTTTCGTCAACAGATTGATATTCATAAGTCAACCAATCTGAATATAGTATTGGTGTCTTTAAACTTTCCGCTATGTTGATATTTGGAAAATTTTGTTTTGCAACGCTAAAAATTGTATCATATATCCAATCCTTTTCATCTTGATTGATAAGTCTGTCCTGAAATAATCTCAAACCTTCATGCGCCCATAACCTCACCAAATTTTCTAAATTAATAGAAACAAGTGGTTTCAAAGCAACACATACACCTTTAACCCATCTGGTAAGTTCACGAGGAGAGCAAATATAATGTGTAATATTCACATTTGAGAACTTTTTTTTGTAATTAACATAAACATCCACCATGGAGTCAGATATCGCAGCACTGAAACCAATCATATCCGGAACTGTTCTTAACAATGCTTTAGAGTAAACTTGATAAATTATTCTTAAAGAATATGTAGATGGGTAATCAACCATTATAGTTGTGCAAAAATTTGAAAATCTATCAGAGATAGCAAATCTGTTAGATGTCGATGTTGGATTACAGGCTCCTACAAATTGAATATTCTGTAAAGTCACCCATGTCTTCTTTTTTGGATGCCAAAAACCATGATGAATAAAAAGTTGTCTTAAAAATTCGATTACCAACTGTGTTCCATACTTATCAGTCTTGGGTAAATTGACCTCATCACAGAATAATACTAGCCACTTACCAGGAGTTTTTGGGCATAAATTTATTCCAGTAATGTATTTTTTATATTCACAAGACTGCTCCAATGCTTTTAAAACAGTATTAATTGTAGTTTCTCTTGAAAAATTCATACTCAATAAATCAAAATTAGAAGCGTTCCTGATAATTGCTAGTAAAAGCATTGTTTTACCTGAACCCGGAGGACCACATAAAATTAAGGGCTCATGTTGATCGACAATAGCATGTATAAAATATTCATACGTGATTGTATCAATCGTTGGAACAACAGTATTAGATCCTAAAATCATATGTGGTTGTAAATCAATCGATTTTATATTATTTTCTAAACTTTTTAAATTACCATCAACTGGATCAACCGTCATATAAAGTACATGGTCGGCCGATGTTGTATTTTCAATCTTTTGAAACTTTGGAATCTCCAATAATTTATTAATAAATTCAATTTTATCTCTTTGGGTAAACTCTCCAGCAAATGACCAAACTATTGCCAAAAAAATAGCATTAAAAAAGTAATTAGAATGATCACTGTGACTTAAATAAGAATTCTTTGAAATATCTCTAAGCAACAAACTGAAAAAAGCATTTGTGTATTTAGTAATATTTCTGATAACTTTATGTTCCGTATTTTTCAGAACTGGTGAATATAATAAACAATAGTTCCAAACCAGCATTAATGTTGCGTCATCTAATATTTCATATAACGAGTTGATTAAAGAATCCTTTAAATCACTAGTAGACAAATTATTATCAAGTAAAAGCTTATTGATCTCAGATTCATTTTCTGTATGAAGTTGTTGAAAACCCGTCAAAAATTTCTTGAATAAATCAGTAATAGTGAAATAGGATTTGTTGAACAAAATAATACCACATCTACTAATAGTGGCTGGGGTGGCATGATTTAAATTATCAACTTCAAAAACAAATCTAACATTATCAGGTATTGGAATTCTTTCTCCGCTTGGTAAAGTTAGTAACTTATTATCATCCAAAACACTGTTGAGATTTTCAACCCACTTTGGATCAATACCTCCGTCAAAGATGATCCATATATTCTTTGCTTCATGTCTTATAAAATTTTCATTTATGGTACGTAATATAGATGTCAAGACACCGTCGTTCCACTCTCTTGTGGTGTAATCTAAATCACCGAACATTGTAATTTTATCAATTACCTTAGGATCAATACGAAAAATTTCATTGTTCTTATTATTTATGATACTCATTGCCTCAATAGAGCAGTCAAAACATGTAGATTTTCCAGTACAAGATTCACCAACTAACATAAACCCATGATTAAGTTGACTGATTTCATAAATTTGTGTACACTTTAAAATCCAGTCAGCAGATACAGCCAATCCTTTAGAGTTAGCAATTCCCATTAACACAGTTTTAAGATTATCAGCTTTAGTGATGATAGAGATTGGTTTATCAAATTTAGCAATTTCGTTATAAAAAATATCTTCATCACAAGTAACCAGTCTGGGCAAAATAACATCATAACAACTTTTTTGAATAATATCAAGCTCATCTATGTTTTCGGTTAAATTATTATTTAATTTTCTATTAATTTTACCTGAATGAATGATAATCGATTTTAAATTTCGTAATCCAAAATCATAATGTTTCTGTTTTGAGCATAACGATTGCATTTTATCAAAAAAACAGACTAATTTATGTGACAAGCCATCTGCGTGAATAAAACCTTGTGTTGAAAGTAACACTCTCGTAATGATTTCGCAATCGGGAACTATCATACTATATGTCAAAAACTTACTCTTTAGGTTATCAGGTAAAACAGATCTACCTTCATAGTTAGGGTTGTTGGTTATGAAAATACCAGTATTCTGATTAACTGAAAAACATTTACCTGATATACTTATCTCACAATTTTGTGATAAACCAGTTTGAAGTTTTTCAATTTTTGTTGAAATACCGGATAAGATACTTTCACTCAATCTATTAAATTCATCAAAACATCCGAACGCACCAACTTGCGAAATACCTAATAAAATTCTACTGACTGCTTCAATATCAAAAGATTCATCACAACAAAAAACAAAGACAGCTCTACCAAAGTTATAACCAAGGGCTTTAACAGTTTCTGTTTTTCCAGTACCAGCTGGACCCAACAATAAACCACCTAATTTCTGATCCAACGATTCAGCTAGTAATGTGAAAGTTGAAGTTAGTAATGGGGTGTATGCCAATCTCTTAACAGCACCTAAATATTCATAAGCATAATTTGTGGAATAACTACCGTGGATAATTGAAACATTTTCATTCATTTCTTTGTCAGGATTAAAATAAAATTTTTGTTCCGCAAACCAAATAGTATTATTAATTGATTTTACATTATTAGAATGTAATCTAAGTAAAGTGTCATATTTATGGATAATTTCAATAAGTATATTTTCAACCTTAATTCTCAATAAATTAGTTAAATCTGTTTTAATTAATGTCGTAAGAAATACTAAAATTTCTTTTAAATTATGAAGATTTTCTTGATAATCGGAATTTAAGATACTTGTTTCAATATTTCTAGTCCACTGAATTTGTAAACTTAAAATTAACAATTGAGATGGATACAAATCTAGAGTTTCAAAAAATACTTCTTTATTATTTGAATCAAATAAATCGTGGTTAAACTTCTGCCTCACCTCTTTCAAAAATGATCCCAGCGTTATCTTAATCGCATTTTCTAATGCTTGTAACCAATTGATCAATCCTTGGTTTTTAATCAAAGAAATTGGTTTAGTTAAACAAACCTCTTCATTTTCAGCAGATATAATAGCACTTATCAACATGTCCTCTTCATTATATTTCAATGCAGCAACACCAGGAAATATTTTTTTAATATGTTTTATCATTACCAATTTGTTTGTGGAGTTCCCAATAAACTCTAGTAAATCATCATTACCAATGAAGTAAAAACGAGGAAATATCTCCCTTTGTTTCTCTAGATAACTCACCAGTGATTTTTTAATTTTTGACAAAGACTCTGAAATTCTTTTAATTGTAATTAAAATATCAGGAATATCAAGAATATTAAGAACAAGTTTAGTTTTAAGAGCAGAATTTATTAAGTATTTAAACTCAAAAGTTACGTTTTCAAAACGTGTTAATTCCATTGACATTAATCTACCCAACTCATCCTTTTTTTTGAAAATTCCTAAAAGATAAACCCATTGTTTTTGTGCATCATAAAACAATCTGGAAATTTCTGCTAACGAATTTAGTTTTTCTTCAAAAATTCTAACAGGATGTGAAAACCTAGCATAATATGGTGATATTGAAATAGAGTCTAAAGTATTGAGATCATCTTCAATTTTACTCAATAAATTATCAGAACCAGAAAGAAGGGTAATTTCCGGATTCAGAAGATATGTCTCAAATTTTTGTTCTTTCCAAAATGATTGAATTTCATTGATTGACTTATCTAGTAAATTCTCAGCTTCGGCAGTGCTCACAACAGATTTGATATATCTTTCATGTTTCGATAAGTTTAAATTTAAGATATCGTCTAAAAGGATAATATCAGGAGGCTTTTGAAGTGTTAAATGTTCAAAAATTTCATTCCAATGATTTTTAGTAAGAGTGGCATTTTTTAGAATTGATAGAAATGGGATCAATTGAATAACATTCCTAATATTTTGTAAAACATCTTCCAATGCAGGATAAGATTTAATATCATTTGGTAATGCTCTAAAAAACAATAATGAATCATCCAACGTCAACCGAACGTCAGATAGTTGAATTGAATCCCACTTACAATTTTTGGCATTATCTAAAGAATGATGCAACTTCATAATAATACCCCAAATACGCTGTAAGTATGAGACTGTTTCAATATCATCTTTGATATTTATATTGAATGGTAAGTTTAAAATGTTACTTGCATCACAAAGCTTTTCAGCTGTTTTGTTTAAATCATTAAAAATATTCTCAAAGTTTTGCAAAATTGAAAGAGCATTTTGAGTCGATGTCATTTCATTTGGCTTTTGAGTATTCCATTTATCCCTGGTAATTAACACTGCTTTGCTTAAACTTTGCATTTCTTCATTAATGATAGATTTAATAAGTTCAATATGCCCATTCACATACTCTGAATTTATGTGAATTAAATCTTCCAGATTTTTAACATTGCTTTGTAATTCTGAAAAGTGTAACTGATTATCAGGAAAACTATATCTGTATTTTGTCAAAATTGAATTCCCTATTTTAAGTTGTAACATTAAATCATCATTTCCTGACAAATATTCTTTACTTTTACGAATACACGATAAGATTAAAATAATTGATTGTGAATTATTTGAATTAAAGGAAAGTCCTTTAAAGTTTATGAGTAAGTGGCTCAGGACATTATAGACATTTTTTGTTGATTGTTGTAATACAGTACCAAATGATTCAATAAGTTTGCGATGACACAAATCGAATTGTGTATAAACCCTTCTCTGCGCCTGTTCATATTCAATCTTAACGATCCCAAACGTTTTGTAAGTGTCGAGAGTATCAAACGTTCCACGGATTATCTTCAACTTATCAAAAAGTTGAAGCCACAATGAAACATTCTCATCTTTGATATCATTCAGCTTAGATATTTCAATATCCCAAATAAATTGCAGTGAGGTCCATTCATTGTAAAAATCATTTGCTTGTCTAAAAACTTTAAAAATAATACTCAAACAAATTTGATAAATTGGCATAAATGTATCATTCTCAAATTCATAAAATAAGTTGTCCTGGTTTTCAAGATAATTGACGGAGGTTAACTTTTTCAGTTCTTTTATAGTCAATATTATTGAATTTAGTTTTGCAATGTAATATTCCTTCGACGTTACCAATGGAGGATCAATTGAAATGGATAAATTCTGAACATTAATATGATGTTCTTTCTTGTCATAAAAAAATAATAACTCATTACTTGTCCACATTTCACGGAATTTATTAAGCTGGTCACTACATTTTTCAACTATAATATTTTCAATATTTTCATTAAGTTTTTCTGTAAATTTATTTGCATCAAATAATTTCAGTTCAAATATTTTATGTAAAACTTCTTGAATTTCTGATAATTTGATTTGTATGTCGTCTTTATGATATTTACAATCTTCCAAGTTAATGATAGATTGTTCAAACTGGTTTTGTATGCCATTTAGGATTGACATTTGTTCAATCATCACTGAAATATTTCCCTGCAACAGGTCTATACTAGCCAATATATTTGAATTGGAAGTATTAATACCTTTTTGTTTCATTTCTTCGGCCTTATATAACTCTAACCATGTATTTTGTTTCATTGAATTAATTAATGAGAAAACATTTTTGGTTGTCGAAACAACTAATATCTTTAATAATCCTAAATTTTCAATTGATGGTAATAATGAATAAAAATGTTTCAAAAATTCACTTAGATTTGACGCATATCTATAAATTATAAAAATTTTATCCGAATATAGTTTTATACTGCCAGGAATATTGAAATTTAAAATTTGTAAACATTTAATTTCATCATTAAGCTCTAAGTCTCTATAATCTATGTTAACTAAATATTCAGTTTTATCATTTCCACGACTTTCAATAAACAATAACGAATTTAGGACTGATCCAGAGATTCTGTTTGATGTCATGTTCAACCAGTTGTTAAACAAAACATCGATGTCTATTTCGGATAATAATGCCGATATTTTTGTAGAGAATCTTTTACCTTCGGGATAATTTAACCAATCTTTAGTTAAAATTAATTCTAAATGACTGAAAATTTTGGAAACTGAATTTAAAACTTGCTTGATCCAAAATAATTTTGAGGAAAAAGTTGGAATTCTTTTACATAATAAAACTTCTGTAATTTGTTTTTGGTTTTTACATTGTAATTCCAGATTTTCAAGCTCTTTTTCTATTGTTTGTAATAATATATTATGGAATTCTTGTAAACTTAACCGAATTTGAGGTTTGCTTAGAATTGCCTGAAATTGTTTAAACATTTTGAATAGCAGTTCTGAGTCCCCATTGAAATTAAGCATAGTAGTTTTGAGTAGACTAGCAATTTTACCTTCAATCAATAAAATTTGCTTAGTATAAGTTATTTTTTGAGAATTCATTACATCCATCTTTCGGCAAAATAATGATCTAATCTGTATTGACGAAATAGAATCAAATGAATTATTCGCCTCTGTGTACAATTGTTGGAAAACATCCATCTGATCATCCATTTTGAAATCTAAATTATTCATCAATGATAAAATTGAATCGTTCATATCAATATGCACTTTTCTAATATTTCTGATCTCAATCAGTATATCTTTAATATAAGTTGGAGTTTCATTTTTAATTGGAATAAAAATATTTGCTTGTTTTCGTAGTAGTTTTCTAAGTGAATTTATAGATAATCGTATATCACCATCAAAAACCGATAGTATCATAGATACTTCATTTAATAGTTCATTGTAGGCATCAGATTTCATCAAAAATAAGTTATTACTTGATATTATTTTAATCAATTGATTTTCAAAATCAATTGTAATTAGTTTGACAAGGTCAATTGCTCTTTCAACAGGATATTTAAACAGTTTTATTTTTTTGAAGTTATTGAAAAAAGACTCAACTGAATTTTGCAGTTGTTTTAATGATTCAGCTGCCATAATATCATCAACACTCAAATGTTTCAAAAATTCAGTATTTTGTGATGCAGTTTTCAATGATTCCTTTAACGACATATTTGAAAGTAATGCAACTGCGGTATGTGTTCGCTTTTTGGAATACATCAATTCAGATAATAGTATAATCTTTGGCGATTCCAATTGTTCTTTTATAGCTATTAAGACATTTTCCTTTGAATCCCAAAACTTAATTTCATCCGATATTGTACCATTTAGTGGGTCATAATTCAACTCCATTATTCTCTGTAATCTTTTGGTCCAATCTTGGATGATTGACTGTAACAAATTCAAAAAGTTTACATCATTAAATAACTCTGAACTTTGTTGAATTGCATCATTGTGATTTTTATCGTAATTTTCTTCTAGCCAATTTTGAATTTCAAATGGCAAGGTTGACAATAGATCAGGCACTTGAATAAACTGTTGTAAACTCTGTATATCAAGAAAAACCTTGTTTAATTTATTTTTGGTATTGTCAATTGCTTGCTGTGAAAAATCATCAAATGTTCCACTAGATTTAAGTAATTCAAAATATGAGCCTACACCATACTTTAATAAAAGCTTCAAATTATTGATGTTAAAAGTATTTGGATCATTTATCGAGGTTGGTATATTTATAATTATCAATTGACTTTCCAGTTTTGTTTCTATGCTCCATTCAAGATGTCTTTTTATGATTGCAATTATTATTGAAGAATTCAAGATTCTATTATCATTTTTATCGATAGTCATGAAAACTATAAGAAAGCAAGCGATAAAGTGTTAGTATCCGATCAATTAAACGTATATATAAATCAAAGTAACAAACGTACCTGTATCTTCATCTTGTAATATAAATAGTATATTAGTTTCTTCATTAGTTAAAAAGCTTCTGATATCGCCAATCTGATATGAAACACTATTTTCAAATGTATCAGTTGAAACTTTATTTATATAATCAATAAGTTTATTTTGTATATCTTGAAGAGTTTTTGTATCTTCAATCATCATATAAAATATATGTGTTATTCGTGTTTAGAAAAGATATAAAGTTGAAATATAAAAGTAATTTGTAAAAGTTACACAAGCAAACAATAGAGTATAAACAAAGATCAAAAAGTTGAAAAAATAAAAATGAAAAAACTTCAAGTGTGAGAAAGTTCAAATTATATGTCAGGATTCAGAACAAATCCATTCATCATTAATCTTATTAAAAAGAACACCACTTAGATTACATTTTCGAAGCCTTGGAAGCATCCCACCGATAGCATAAACGTAATTTTGTAAGAAATGAATGGCGCATATAGTCGCAGGAGGAAATGCAGACTTATCAAATGAACAATCATTATCAAAATGTTGAATTTCATATGGTGCAGTATGAAAATCCCAATAGTTATTTAAGGGTGGCATGGAATCAGTATATAATTGAGAGTCACATATTAGCCTTGTAGATAATACTCTTGCAACATTACCAAATAATATTGGAGATATCATGTCAGTCATATGTGATTTCATCTCATCATAATATTGATGACTTGAAACATATTTATCAAAAATTGGTAAATAATCATCACAATGATTACAGTTACAGCCATTCCAAAGTAAATTTGAGATTAATTGCTCATAACATGCAATTGATTGCAAAAAAGTTGATGAGGTAAATGTTTCTAATCCAGTTAGTAATGGTAATACATCTTCAAATAACTTTATTCTGTGTAAATAATTACCTTCAAAACCAAAATCCACATTGAAATCATTTGGTGGCATATGTGTGATAAATAGATGTTTTAAGCTCCTCTGATTTGGATAATCTTTTAAAATTTGCGTTAATAAAAAATCAAATGCTTCCGTATAATTATGATCTCTACGAACAGTTTTTTGGACTATTGATAATTTTTCCAAGTTGATGTTTCTTTTTACTAAATAATTATTAAATTCGTGTAAGCAATCACAAGTCATATCATTACAACCAAGTACCAATTCCATATTTTTCAAAGTATCGAAATCAATCTTATCCAAAAATGAACAAACTGCTGAATAAGGATTGTCAAAATTATGATAAAATATAAGCTTCAAGCTAGTCAATCTTAATTGAAGGTTCTCTACACTATGTAATCTATTTAATACAAGACATTGTGATATTTCGTCATGAAAAATGAGACTTTTTAGATTTTTGAAAAAACTTATGATTTGCTCATCATTATAAGCATTTAAATTATACTTATTATCATCAAATTTTAATTCTAAATGGTGAATTTTCAAATTTAAATTTATAATATCTTGAAAGTTTTCAAATTTTGATAATTGTAAATAATTTAACGATGAAATTATCACATTTTTAATATCAGTATTAAATGAAGAGAATCTTTTCAAATTTGAGCAATTCACCGTCAAAAAGTTAAATAAATCAGGAACTAGAATATCCTGAAATAATTCTATTGTGTTGTTATTTGAGATAGTACCACTAATTATAATATTTTGAATATACTTTGTCAATTCAATATTAACACTTAATGAATCTAATAAAATCAATTGACGAGATTTAAATATTTTTTCATTTAGAGAATCTGTGGCTAATGGGGTATTTAATCCGCCAATAATTGTGTATAGAGATTCATCAAATGAATTAGGGCATTTTAAAGCAGATGATTTGGAAAAAAGTAAATTTCTGTATAATAACGGCTGTACCAACTGATAAAAATGATAATTTGTATACAGCAAGTTAAGTTTGTCTTGTTGTGGAAGATACCCTATAACATGTGATATTATATCTTCTGGTAATTTTTGTAGTGAACTAATGGTCATCATATTTACTGAGAAAATAAAAAGAAATGGGTAAAATACAGTGAAATATGTGACAACTCTTAGTTTGTCCGATACTCGAGCAGAGTTTTTTTAACTTTGATACCAACAAACCATAGTTATTCACCAACAATTGACATTTTGCATATAGAATCTGGCGATATCGCTACACAAACCAACTATGTTGGTTGTTGCTATTCGATGCCAAAAACTGGTGTTAGTTTCACCTCTTTACTAGATATTTATTAGTAAACTCTCCCAAAACAAATTTCACCCCCATTTTCAAATCCGAATCGGGTTTCACGGTTGAGACCGCATCATTAAAATTGATGATGATTATCAACATTCCTTATTCTTCGGATTTTTGTTCTTCTAAGGTTTTATTAGTTTTTAATTTTTTAGTCACCATATAATGGATAGCATTATTGAAAATATACCCAATACACAATCCGTATTGACTATCCAATCACATGTTGTTCATGGCTATGTTGGTAACAAAGCGTCTACATTTCCGTTACAAATGTTAGATTGGGATGTTGATGTCCTCAACACTGTTAATTTTAGTAATCATACCGGCTATGGTTCGTTTAAGGGTACCTTTTCATCATCTGAAGAGTTATTAACCATTTATGAAGGTTTAAAACAGATTGATTTAAGTTATGATGCTTTATTAACCGGCTATGTTCATGGCTCTAAAACTTTACAAGCAGTTGGAGAAATTTGTAAAGATATCAAATCCAAAGCAATTGATAGCAATGGAGAAATCATTTGGTTATTGGATCCTGTTATGGGCGATGAAGGTCAGTTATATGTTGCTGAAGATGTCATACCAGTCTACCGAAATTTGTTAGATTCTAGATTGGTTGATATAATAACTCCAAATCAATATGAATTGGAACTTCTCCTTGATCATAAAATAACTTGTTTAGATACACTTAAAAAAGCATTAAAATTATCTCATGAAAGATATAATGTGAAACATATTGTCTTATCTTCTTTATTTGCAAATTCATTTACTGATCTTGAAGGCGGATCGGAAACAATTTATTGTTGTGTTTCTTCAACTTCAATTAAGGATAGTTTAGTTTTTTTTAAAATTGATAAAATTGGTGCTTACTTTACAGGTGTTGGAGACTTATTTGCTGCCTTATTATTGGATAGAATCACAAAATTGAATAATAATATTATCAAATCTGTTAATGAAGTTTTATCAGTAATGAAAAAAGTTCTAACAATTACAACTCGTTTAAGTAATTCAAAAGGTGTAATTGGTGATTCGAAAATGAAAGATTGTGAACTTAGAGTTATTGAATGCAAAAATATTTTTCTGGAACATCATGAAGAATTTGAACCAATTTATATAGAGAAGTGAGTTATTTTTTTTAATATATATTTACAGACAACTAATTTAAAAGCTTTATAAAATGTAATAAATAATTATTTTAATTCATGAAATGGTTCGGCATCTCCTCCGTAATCTTCTTCAGAACTTTCACTTAAAGATGATAAAACACGGGTTAATTTATTATCTTGTTGAACATCGGCGACTTCTTTCAAATCTTGAAATATTTTTCCGTTATTTAATTTTCTATTAATATCAATTTTATTCAAGCGATCTAAATCAAAATCTACACTATAATCAAAATTTTGGGTTGTTTCGTCTAATGAAACATCATTTTTATCACTTATCGCATCATTATTCGATTCTTTTTCAAAAATCGAATTTAGAAATTCACTACCAATCTGAATATTTTTATTTAAATTAGATTCAAAAAAGATTTTACTTTTAGAAAAGAAGTTATTTGATCCTAAGTTATTTGTAAGTTGATGAATTGAATCAGCAACTTGTTTTTGAGTTTTTGTGAATTGTTCTGCATTAAGTTTTGGGGTATTTATAGTCATATTCAAAATGGAAGTTGATTTTCTAATTGTTGATGCAACTTTTAGTGGTGACGATGGAACGCTAGAAATTGAATAATCTTTTAGCTCAGGTGATTCAGCGTATGTCAAATCTTGATATTGTTTTTCTAAAATTGACAAGTCCTCTTTTGCTTGCTTTAATTGTTCTGTCAGATCGAGAATTGTCCTTTGTTTTGAAGCCATTTGAAACAATAAATTTTCCGTATTTGTGGTTGTGTTCGTGATTGTTTTTGTGTTCGTTTTCAAAACATTAGTTTTATTTATTGGAATATGAATTGGTAATTTATTAAAGTTTTCAATATCATTGTTATCGTATTTATCATCATTTTTACTCTTAATTTCTTCCGTAAAATTAATGTTATTGAATGTAATATTTTTATCATTCTGTGTATTTGGTTTTTGGAGAGAAAACTTAATTAAACCAGTAGACTCACTAACAATTCTTTCTTTCGTAGGTTTGATCACATTTTGAGTATTCTGGTTGTTTAGTTGATTTAAAGTCGAACTTGATAAAATGGATAAAGATTGTTTCTTCAATAGTTTAGAAGGAGATGATGGAGTCGACATATCTAGAAGATCTACAGATAATAAAATTAGCCTGAATTTTTCTGTATTAAAGCATTTTTGAAGAATTCTTTTTTTGGGTTATTATTAGTCTCAGTATATATTTTATAAATTATTATTATCATCACAATAAAACAGAGATTAATGTAGAAAAGTAATGGAGATTACCACATTGGGTAAAATAACAACATTATCAAAAAAAACTGGCTTACGTCAGCATCACGTGACATATGCCAGTTTTATTAGCACGTGATTATAACTGTGGCGACATTTTGGTCCAAAACGGCAATTCGCCGCCACAGTTCCTTGTTTTGACTTTTGTTTCCGTTACAAATTGTTCTTTATTCACGTTTTGAGCACGAAAAGTTACACTGCCAAACTTGAACGAACTGAAGATGAAGCCTTCCATACATGACTTATAAACTGGTCCCCCTGCTGTTTGTGAAAAAGATTTGCTAAAGAAGAGAATTAACTTTTTGTCCTTTATCTTTTTCCTTTCTTCTTTCCGTAACCTTAAATTTATATAGCATAATGTTAACTCCTCACGGTGGTATTTTACAAGATTTAGTTGAAAGAGATTCTCCAAAGAAAGCTGAACTTATTGCTGAAGCTGCGACTTTACAATCTCTTGATTTGACCGACAGACAATTATGTGATATAGAATTAATTCTTAATGGTGGTTTTTCTCCTTTAACTGGTTTTAACAATGAAAAAGATTATTCATCAATCTGTAATGATATGAGACTTTCAAATGGTCAAATTTGGTCTATTCCAATTACTTTGGATGTTTCAGAAGAAACATCTCAATTATATCAACCTGGTGAAAGAGTTGTTTTGAGAGATCCAAGAGATGATGCTCCTTTAGCAATTATTACTATTTCTGATATCTATAAACCAAATAAGCAAGAAGAAGCTAAGAAAGTTTTTAGAGGTGATCCTGAACATCCTGCAATTAGATATTTACTTGATACAGCTGGTGATTATTATATCGGTGGTGAGTTAGATGCTATTAGTTTACCAAAACATTATGATTATACTGAATTTAGAAAAACCCCTGCTCAATTGAGATCTGAATTTCAATCAAGACATTGGAATAAGGTTGTTGCTTTCCAAACTAGAAATCCAATGCACAGAGCTCATAGGGAATTAACCGTTAGAGCTGCCAAGGATAAGCTAGCCAACATTTTAATCCATCCTGTTGTTGGTTTAACCAAACCAGGTGATATTGATCATCATACTAGAGTTAAAGTTTATCAAGAAATTATTAAGAAATATCCAAATGGTATGGCTAAACTTTCACTATTACCATTAGCAATGAGAATGGCTGGTGACAGAGAAGCAGTTTGGCATGCGATTATTAGAAAGAATTACGGTGCTTCACATTTTATTGTTGGTAGAGATCATGCAGGTCCTGGTTCAAACTCTAAAGGTGTTGATTTCTATGGTCCTTATGATGCTCAAACTTTAGTTGAAAAGTTTGCTGCTGAATTAGAAATTGAAGTTGTTCCATTTAGAATGGTTACTTATTTACCTGACGAAGATAGATATTCCCCAATTGATTTAGTTTCATCTGGTACAAAGACTTGTTCAATCTCAGGTACCGAGTTAAGAAAAAGGTTAAGAGATGGTACTGAAATTCCTGCATGGTTTTCTTATCCAGAAGTTGTCAAAATTTTAAGAATTGCTCACCCTCCAAGACCATCACAAGGTTTTGCATTATATTTATCAGGTTTACCATTCTCTGGTATTCATGCATTAAGTTATGCATTACAAGCAACTTTTAATCAATTCCAAGGTGGTAGACATATTACTTTAGTTGATGCAGATTCTGTCTCCCCTGAAAGTTTACCATTTGTTATTGGTGAATTGGTTAGATCAGGTGCTGGTGTTATTATTGCAAATGCAAAAGAAGTCGCAACTGTAGCTGAATACCTCAATTTAAAGAAATCCGTTTTAAAGGCTGGTTCTTTCATTACCGTTTCAATTGAAACTCCACTTGATGTATGTAAGGCTAATGACAGATCAGGTTTCTTTACAAGTGAAGCTGGTGAAAAAGCAGTCACAACTTTCAAACCAATTGAAGATGCTGAACTTTCCGCTGATTTAAGTATTGAAGATTCATTAAATGTTGCAATCCAAAAGATCGTCTTATACTTAGAAGAACAAGGTTTTTTCAGATTCTAAGTTCTGAATCGTCTCTTTTTATAAAATATACTGTATTTATATCATCATGTTTACATATTAATTCCCTTTACGACAATAAATAATAAATTAAATCAAGATAAACCTTAATAACTTGGAGAATAAAAATCGATAAGAATTATGGTTGTTGCTTGATTGTTCTGATGCTGCTAAGAATCCATGAAATCACGTGACAATATTTGGTGTACGGATGAAACTTACAAAAAAAATTGTTGCCCTCCAAATAATGTTGTTCACTTTGATTTGTCAATTCTGTATAACCATCATTCCTATTTCTTTAAACATCTGCTTGTTGACACTGGACATTCACAAAAGACCACCAGGAGACGCTTCCAACACCTGACATCTTACTCTAGCTGATCTCAACCCTTACAGATTCTCAAATCTCAAATCTCACCTAGAGCAATATTCCACAGCCTTCACATCGCGGCGCATATTAAACAACTACCTCAAGCTTAACAGGAACAAGAACATTAACTGAAACGAAAAAAAAATAACAATTGAAAATGAGCGGTAATACTAGTATTTTCTACTATGTCAATGGTAAAATATCCACATGTCGTCGTTGTAAACGTAAAAGAACTTTAGATGAAGATCCTGATCATTTACAATTTAAAACTTGTTATCGTTGTCGTATGATTGAAAGAGATCAAAAGAAATTTAACCAAGCAAAGAGGAAACTTAATGCTGAAGTAACTTCTGGTAATAGATCAAATCCAACCAGGGAAGAGATTGAAAAACTTGCTGAACATTTGAAAAATACTTCAAAGACTTATCAAGCAACAAATAAACAATTTAATCCTACTGCCACTTCTGGTCCAACAAAAGTTTCTCTGCCGATTCCAAGTAATTCAAAAATTAATTTATCGGGTACTTTACAGTTTAAAAATAGTACAATTCAAAATAAAGGTAATTTTATAAACGATTCAATTAACTTTACTTCCCAAAATTTAGATCAATTGGCATTTTTGGAAAATTCAGATCTTCAATTAGATGATGAAGCAGGAGGAGATGTTGATTTAGCTTATAATGAACAGCTATTTTCATTTAATATTTTGTCGATTGACCCAAAACTAAATCCTTTAACTTTAACAGCTGAACAACAATCTTTACTTCAATTATCATTTTTAGCAAAATATCATCATGATCAAGCCTCAAATTTTAAAATTGCTCCACATGCATTATCACCAACTCAACCAACCTTATGTTTGTCATGTAAGGCAAATTTAACTGTTGATAGATTCGGTAAACAAATATGCTATGAGTGTGAAAATAAACAGTCGATTCTAAAAGATTTTAATCATTATCTGACAATACTAAAATTAAACAGAACTCAAGATTTATATCGTATTATATTTATGACAAACCTAACATTAGATGAGTTGTTGAAATCTTCGTTATCTGATAATAAATCATCATCAAATGTTTTGAAATTACTATATGATAAGTTTGTTATTCCAATTAATGAAATTACAGGTTCTGAGTTTTTGTTGCCAATTGATGAACATGAAAACGATCAAACTCCAAACGATTTACTATTAAGAAAAGTGCTCAAATGCGCCTCTGATCATTCATCAATATCGTTTACTGATTCAGCCATCGATCCTGAAGCTCTTAATTTATCCGTTAATGAATCCGTAACTCAAGGTACAATTGAATGTAAATTTTCGCAACTTTGTTTGAATTATGATATGAATATTGGTGATTTTGTTCTATCATTCAGTCATTCTTCTCATCTATAATAATGAAACTGATAACAGCGAAACTGATAACAACAACAACAACAACAACAACAACAACAACAATAATATTAATAATAATTATTATTCTTAGTTCAAATAGTTATTGGATCATCGATTATGAATCGGATTATAAATTTACTTACTTTTGGTTAATTTATATTTTGTATACTTATATTTTTAACTTGTTTTGTCACTTTATTTTTATTTTTTTTTAATTACGTATTCTTCATTCCAACTTTTTACATTCCTTTATATAAATAGAATATTAGCAATTACCTTTTTTTATTGAAACAAACGCATTACCCTTTAGTTTCTACAAATTCTATCTAGTAAGTTATATAATTCTTTAAGTTTTTAAACCATCAAAATACTCTAGCAGTTATATTGGTATTTAGTTTAAATGCGAATTCTTTCACACTGTTATTAACGATTGTGTTGGGACTTCCAAATCTAACTCTCAAACTTTTACTAGGAATTGCATCCCAAATAGCCATATCTTTAATCTGTGAATTAATTTGGTCATAACTAATACCTTGTTGTAATAGTATTGCTGCAACACCGGCCACAATTGGACTTGCCATTGAAGTTCCGCTTAAAATTTGAACGCTATGCATATTTCTTTGGTTACTTAAACTATGGACTTCAACCCCAGGTGCAAAAATATCAACACACGAACCCCAATTAGAGAAATGTGCAATTTGATCATTTTTATCATCAATTGCACCAACAGTTATTGCATATGGTGAGCCAGCTGGTGATGTACGACATGCATCAACATTATTATTACCTGCAGCAACAACTACTAATAATCCAGCATCATGTGCAGCCCTGACAGCGGAGTCCAAGACACTACTTTTCGATGCTCCCAAAGATAGGTTTGCAATACCACGAATACCATTCTCATTTTTATGTTTAACGGCATATTCTAAACCAGAGATAACGGAGGATAATGAACCCTGGCCATGTCTATCTAAAACTTTAATAGAATGAATATTAACCTTTTTTGCTACTCCAAATGTATTAGAACCTAAAACGCCAGCAACATGGGTACCATGTCCAATATAGTCAACATTACGGAAATCTGTGGAAAAATTTGGACCTAATGTTGCTCTATTTTCGAATTGAGGATGATTAACAAAAACCCCAGTATCAATAATGTATACAGTAACGCCCTTTCCTTGATAATCAGATGAATAGTAATAATTTCTATCTTGATATTCATCAACTGGATCTTCTTGGGACAATCTAACTAAATGGGAAGCTGCATTTTTCTGTATTGTAAAATCATCTAAAGCCTGAATACTAAAATCTTGTGTGATTTTTTCAACTAATGGGTTAGTTGCAATTCTTTCAATAACTTCTTTAGAAAATTCACCCACAAAGCCTTCAAATTTACCAAAAGAAAAGACTTTTGTTATTTCTTGACGTAAATGCGAAAATGATTGAACCGATTCATACAGAGAACATAATTTATCAACAGAGTCAGGCTTTTTGAGTTGAATGATGTATCTCTCTTTTTTATTGAATAATGGAAATGAATTTACAAAAGGACAAATGCAAATAAGCAAAATTAAGTGGTAATGAAATTTCATTTGTTAAATTGTATAAAAGTAAGGCTTTTTTTTTTTTTTGATTTGATTTGATTTGATGTAACTTGTTTGCAATGTTTTGTAGTTGTGTCTGGTATTAATGTGTAGCAAAGTAGATAACGTTTACAATAATTTAAAAGGACCAAGAAAAGATTATACATTCAAAAATAAAACAAGAAAAATAGTCCAAACCTTTCTGTCTTGTCAGGGCACTTCCAAAAATGTGAATTATAAGATAGAAACAAGAACTTTATTTCCTAATTCGGAAAGTGATCATGTTGCCTTTTTAAGTTTACTCAAAGAAACGGAAAACATGCTGAGAACTATAAAATATATTGATTAAATGACAAAACACAAAAATATAAACATAAAATTTTATATAGAAGAAAACGGAAGCTAAAAACGGGGACATAAGTTACTTATAATCAAGTACATGAAAATAAACTTTAAACAAACAAACAAAAAAGACTTATTGACATGTTATATTATTAAATGACATCAAATTCATTGAAGTAACTTTAAAAGTTGTTCCTTTTCTTCAGCTGGCAATAAAGTCATGATTTCTGCTAAGCCCTTGGTGGTATTTTTGATATCATTCTTGAATAATTTGGCTAAGGTTTGCTTAACCGCATCACCCTTTAATTTCTTCAATTGGGAATCTAAAGATTTATGGTTTTCTTCAATCCAAAGAGCAACATTTTTATCATTTTCAATATCCAGAGTTGATGGGAAAAATGAATTCAATCTTGCGTTCATTTCTAATCTAGTCGAAGTTGGAATTTGTTCAGAAATCCTCTTGATTAAGTATTCTTCGTTTAATCTTCTTCTAACTCTCCAGAAGAAGTATCTTCTCGCTTCAGACCATTCTAATTCCTTTCTAATAACACCCTTAGCTAACATACGACCAGATCTATCATGAAGATCAGCAAATTGAACGGAAATTTGTTGGTAAATAGGTAACAGTTTATGATGTCTAGCATTTAGTTCTTTGGTAAATTTAGCCTTTTCTTCTTCACTACAAGCTGCATCAACCTTGGATTTCAACTCCTTACAAGATTCATCCAATCTGTTCATAGTATCAACCAGCTTATTTTCTCTGTATTTAATACCAACCATACCTGCTGGTTCTAAAACACCAGCTCTAGATTCAACATCAGCATACATTTCCATCATATCCTTATTAATGGTTGGGTCAACAACAACCCATGAACCACCTCTCAATTCACCAGTTGGTGGAATGTAAGTGAAAATTGGTTGTTTGAAATCAACTAATGCATCAACAATGAATGAACCATATTTAAGAACTTCGTTGTACATATCACGTTGACCACCAGAGAAACCTCTCCAATTTGCTAAAATCATTAATGGTAATTGCTCACCATGGTTGAAATCATTAATCGCTTGAGCAGTCTTGAATGCAGAATTTGGATACCAAACTTGTCCAGCTTCTTGAACTAAGAATTCTGTAGAATCTGGATTAGCTGGATCAGCAGGGTATAAGTTTTCAACAGTTCTAGTTTCAACACCAATAACACCCATTGGAATACCACCTAATCTTGCTCTACCGATAGTAACACCTTTAGCCCAACCAGATAAAGTTTCTTGGAAAGAATCCTTATCAAATAAACCATATTCAAAACCACTTTCAGTTTCTCTACCTTCAATCATCCATCTAACATCATATTGTTCGTTCTTTGTTGGTTTGAAATCAACTGGTCTGTCCCAAGTATCATTACCTTCTAATATTGGAACTGGAACACCCCTCTTTGCTGGAACGTAAGCTAACCATTTCATAATCTTTTCAACACCATCTAAGTCGTCTGATGCTGTCAAATGAGAAACACCATTCTTGTACATGATTTGAGTACCACCTAATTGTAAGTTAGAAGAATAAACTTCTCTGCCTAATAACTTATTAATAGCTGGTGCACCAGTTAAAATAATTGGTTGACCTTCAACTTGAATTGCTCTTTCACCTAATCTAACTAAATATGCACCAATACCAACGGATCTACAAGTGACTAAAGTAATAGTAAAAATATCTTTGTAAGCTCTTGAAGTTGCACCTGCGATTAATCCAGAGCCCTTTAAACATTCAACACCTAAACCATCTTCCGCACCAACAATAGTGTCAATAATGTATCTAGTTTCACCTTCTTCAACAATCTTGGAGGTAATAACAGACGAACCTTTACCAGTTTGTTCTAATGAAGCCATATCTTCTGGTGTCAAGTATAAGTAAGAGAATCCCTTTGATGGATCTTTTGAATCATTCCAATTGACCTTATAGTATGGTAATAACTCTTCCGCAATACCAATTCTCGCACCAGAGTTGGCAGATAAGTAAATTCTTGGAATACCGAATTTTCTAGCATACTGGGTAACCTTATTGAAGAAATCATCTTCAGCTGGACCAAATGACCCAATCTTGAAAGTAATATCGTTGGCAACAATAACAAACTGTCTACCCTTTGGATATTCTGGAGTTTTTGCATTGACTAAGAAACCAATCATACCAATATTGTTTGCACCTGGTTCTCTACTAACTGGAGTTGCTTCACCTGAGTCATCAATGATTAATTCTTCATAAGAAAAGAATGAATCAGTCACCTTAACGCTTGCATCAAATGATTTCCATTGTGAAATCAGAGCTTGTTTGAATAGTTCTGGGAAATCATAAACATAAGTGGTACCTAATTGATGAGCTCTTTGTCTTTTTGGTTGTAACCATTCCTTAGTTGGGTAAGGAGTTGAAATCGGTCTTAAATGCATTGAGCCTGGAATACCAATGGACTTGAAGATCCATTCGCCCTGTGCATTCTTTTCTTCAATATATAATTCTGATTTAACAACATAACCACTGATATTATTAATAACAGCTCTTAATGGGAATGGAACACCGGAAGTTGGATCTGTACACATAATTCTAATTTCAGCACCAGTAACTCTCAATCTCCATAATCTTCTACCAAATCTTTCTAAGAAACTTGCAAATGCGTTTTCAACATCTTCTGGAGTGATATTAAAAACAGCTGAAAAATTAATAAAAATATGATTTAAGTCAGTGTTACTTGTATCAAGGATTTCAAGTTGATCTAAAATATCAGAAACTAATCTATGTGCTTCAGAAGTTAAATATTCAGAAGCAGTAATATCACTCTTGATTGAACCAGTTCTGATAATACCCCTTGTAAAATATCTTCTATCAATACCAGAGGAATTCTTTGCAGATGCCTCATAAACATGAATGTTTCTGTTTTCAGTTGGAATTGACTTAATATTAAAATTTGATAATCTTCCCAATTCTAATTGATAAGCTAACGCAGGTTCAACATGTCTGATCATTTGGTCTTCAACATAAGCATCATGTGGCTTAGAAGTCTTAAAAGTGAAGTATTTTGGATAATTACCAGAATGGTCACCAACGACAAATGTAACTCTTCTAATACCAACATTGCCTAAATCAGATTTATAATCATCAGTGATTTGTTTCATTTTAGCTAAAATCGCTGACTCATTATCATAACCATCAGTTGAATTGATGAAAACATTACAAACATTAACTAATGCTGATGCATCTTTAATGTCTTTTGCTAATGAGACTAGACCAGCCGATAATGCGCTTTCCGCTTCATCTAAGTGTTTTGCAGAAACTAAAACGCCACTTCTAACAGGTTGAGAATCGTTCTTGTTGATCATAAAAGTCAAGTCAGAAACAGAAACAGCTCTGTTTAGTGAATCTGGAATAGCATTGAAGCTTGAAGTTGATAAGCTTGGTAGTTGGAATGACCATTTTAAAATTGAAGTATCATTTGCATTTTCAGAAATTTCGTGCTTAACACCTTGAACGGAATACGCTCTGTATGCTCTTCTTGCATAAACTTCAGCAGCTGCAGCAGCAACCCAAGGGTCAGGTGAACATAAAAATGGAGTTAAAACGTCAAATAATGTGTATTTTGAATCAATAATGTCTTGAATAACACTCATTCTTGGTAGTGAATGTTCTGGAACACCGGTTTCACCAAACTTAGAAGAAATAACAGAAGTTTTTAAAACATGTTCTAACTGACTGGTTCTTTCAGCAATGGAAGGCATTGAACATTGAATTAAGATTTCTCTGGCCTTTAAGGTTGCTTTCGCAGTAGCTCTTGTATCTAATTCAACAATCTTCTTTAATGGAATCTTGAAAATTGCAACAGCAGTTGGAGTACTCTTTAATACAGATTGGTAATTGTTTAAGATTTCAATAATTAAATTATTCTTCGATGCAATTCTTGAATGTGATAATGCAGTTTGAATAACAACAGATAAATCAGATTTATTTTCATCCCTTAATCTTAAAATAACATCTTCTTCTCTAACATTCTCTCCTGCAAATAATGATTCAACTCTATAGTACTCCTCTAATAAACCAGCAAAAACATTATATTCATGAACTTGTAAACCATGTTCATAACGTGTTGCAATTGAAACTAATGGAGCAATAGCTTGGTCAAATAAAATATCATGTGATTCTTCCTTTTTAATTTTTTCAAACAATTGTAAAATTTGCTTTGAAGGAAATTCAGCATCTCTTTTACGAGTTCTTTCAAGTAATTCAGTTAATTGAGAATCTAACTTAAATGGGATTCTTGAATGTAATGCAGAAATTTGGTTGTTCCATTCAGAATATGGTAATTCCGGGTTTCTTAAAACTTCAATTAACTGACTCAAGGTTGATTTCATGACAACTTGATTATCAAATCCATGTAAGATTGATGTTAAAACTTTGTATAACCTTTCAAAATCATGAACCGGCTTGGTACCAATACTCATTGGAGCACCTAAGTCTGGTAATGTTTTATCAAAAGGTAATGCATGTTTAACCTTTGACGGATCATCTAATGCTAAAATTGCTAAAATATCGCCGGCATTAACAGTTGAACCCGGTTGTTTTAAAACTTGAACAGTTCCATCTTCACCAGCAATTAATGGCATACACATTTTCATAACTTCAACTTCAGCATAAGGTTGACCTGCTTGAATATGTTCACCATCTTCAACTAAATACTTAACTAATTTACCTGGAGAAGGTGTTCTTAATTGCGTTGGATCATTTTCGATTTCTAACAAACAAGTTTTACCATCCACAGATAATCTAGTTGCAGAAACTTCTTCCTTCCAATAGACAGAGTGAGATTTACCACCGACAGCAACTAAAAGACCACCATCTGATAATGATTTAACATTAGTTAAAACTCTCGAACCATTAATGAATAAAGTAAAGTCTTCTTCACTTGACTTAGCAACAGTGAATTTAAATTTATTACCTTCGTAAATAAATTCAACATTGAAAATTGTCTTTAGTAATTCTTTTGATGGAACTTGTCCCTTTTCTAAGGATAAAACATATTCCTTTTTGCATTCGTCAGCTTGTAAATATGCTTTAGTAACTGCACCACAGATAACGGCAATATTTTGGTCCGGTCTTTCAGCAGTTAATTTCTTAGAAATCAATTCATCTAACCAACCAGTTGTAATCGTATTTTCTGAAAAATCTGGTGTTTCTAATAACTTAATCAAATATTCAACAGTAGTTCTGAAGTCACCCCTAATACTTAATTCTTTTAATGCAACAACCATATGCTTTCTTGATGCTTGTCTATTTTCACCAAATGCAAAAATATGACCAAATTGAGAATCAGCAAATGAATGAATTGAAGATTGATTTGCAACAGAAAAATAACCCCAAACGTTTGATGATGATCTAAAATTTAATTCATGTAAAGTACCACCAGATGGCTTGAAACCTTCACTTGGATCTTCAGAAGTAATACGACATGCAGTACAATGACCCTTTGGAGTTGGTCTTCTTTGAAGTTGTAAACTTTCTGGTTTTTTGAAGGAAAAATCAATTTCAGTGGTGGTATGAGGATCAACACCGTATAACAATCTAATATCTGTAATTCTATGCATTGGAATACCCATAGCAATTTGTAATTGAGCTGCTGGTAAATTAACACCTGATACCATTTCAGTTGTTGGATGTTCAACTTGTAATCTTGGGTTTAATTCTAAGAAATAGAATTTATCATCAGCAAATGAATATAAGTATTCAACAGTACCTGCAGAAACATAACCAACTAATTCACCCAATCTAACAGCAGCTGCTTCCATTTCTCTAAAAGTGTCAGCTTTTGCAATTGTAACTGGCGCTTCTTCAATAATTTTTTGATGTCTTCTTTGGACAGAACAATCTCTACCAAATAATGATATATTGGTACCATACTGATCTGCTAACAATTGAACTTCTAAATGTCTAGCAGCACCTGCTAACTTCATAATGAAAATTGGTGAACCAGGAATTTCATTTGCAGCTTGATCATATAATCTCATGAAATCTTTTTCATCATCAACTTTTCTGATACCTTTACCACCACCACCTTCAGAAGCTTTAATCATGACAGGAAAGCCAATTTGTTTTGCTTTAGTTAAACCGTCTTCAGGACCAGTACAACAACCTTTGGCATAAGTTTCATCATCGACAGAAACTAAACCAGATTCTTTATCAACAACAACTTTATCAACACCGGTACCAGACCATGGAATACAAGGAACTTTAGCGTGTTGAGCAACAATAGTTGAAGAAATTTTATCACCTAAAGATCTCATTGCAGAACCTGGAGGACCAATAAAAATAATTTTTCGTGGAGAATTTGCTAGTTTTTCTGGTAAATCAGGGTTTTCAGAAGCATGTCCCCAACCTGCCCAAACTGCATCAACTTTGGTTCGCTCAGCAATTTCGACAATCAGATCAACGTTTGCATAGTTATTGTTATTTGTTCCACCTGGAACTTCAACATATTGATCAGCCATTCTTATATATTCAGCATTTGCTTCTAAATCTTCTGGAGTTGCCATTGCGACGAATTGAATTGTTCTTTCATCACCAAAAGTTTCATAAGCCCATTTTCTAACAGATCTAATTTCTTTGACTGCGGCGATACCATTGTTTGAAATTAAAATTTTTTTAATAATTGTATGACCATCATGTTTGATAACAAAATCCTTTAAAGCAGAAGGTTCAGCTTTATCAATTGTGTTTAAACCTATGAAGTTTGCGGTTAAAGAGTTATGTTTATTTGATAATAATGATGACATTGTTCTGTGATTTGAATAATATAAATTAGGTCTTGAAGTTAATGAATTTCTTAATAAATTTTTTAACAAAAAATTTCTATAATTATACGGGTGTGATATAACAAATGTTAGTGATTTCATTCATAGAGAAGAAAAAATATTAATAGCTAGATTTATAAATCTTTCATTCAAAGATAATTTTAATTTCAAATGCTGTATTTGTAATAAATTTTGATAATAGAGGTCCACTTGAAGCTTGGGTTTTTAGGATACTGATGAACTTTCCAAATTAATGCGGAATTTGTGTCAAAATCATGTTGAAGATATAATAAAGTGGATTTTTCATCGCGATATTTTTGATTCTTCGTGTGTGGCAGTAGCTTTTGAAAATAAAAAATTTGATATTGGGCGTTGGTTGACTAAAAAAAATGTTGGAACACAAAAAAAAAACTTGAAAAAAAAATAAACCTCATAATATAACATTGAATCTTTAGTTTTAAGGAAAAATTGAGTCAATTGAATTCACCATAGTGGAACATTAATAAACTAGGCCATTGTTGAAATTTAAAAAAACTATATGATACATACCTTGAAAACACTGTTAATAATCACAAGTAAATAAAAATGAAGTGAATTAAGATAGATATTAGTTATTGTAATCTAAATCTAAACTAAATGTAGAGGAATAATATATGTAATATAAATTAATTGGATCGGAACTAGATGAGCAATTGAAAAATATTCATACAAACAAGAAATGTAATAAGTAACCTTTTTCAAAATAATCAATTAAACAATAGTAAATGTAATTTATAAACTAATTCTAATCGTAAATATAATTATAAAAATAGTTCAGATATTAAGCAACCAAAAAATATAAATTGATGTTTGAATATAATTGGTATTAAATTTAAAAAAAAGTAATAATCAATTGATAGATATTAAAAACAAATTTTATAATGAAAGAATATAGAAAAAACTTGATATAATAAAACTTGAATAAGAGGAAAAGTTTGTTTGTTTGTTTGTTGTTTGTTTGTTTGTTTGTTTGTTTGTTTGTTTGTTTGTTTGCTAGTTTGTTTGTTTGCTAGTTTAAAGTGTTGATTGACCTATCAGAGATGGATTAACCTTACGAAAGGACAAGAGAAAAAAACAGAAATTTTCAAGATATAACTGAGCATTTGAGGTGGACAAATCCGTAGCTATATAGCGAACCCGACAAAACAAAAAGACCAACAACTTTTGTTGAGGGAAATGGGAAATAGGGCTCGTCATTTTCTGCTGTTTTTTTTTTACAGTAATTGGTAATGCTTCCTGCAGGGTCGACCGGAAGCGGTTGCATTTTGCTTGAGAGAGTGGATAGTATCTACATTTACAAGATAGTAAGGCAATTGCAATCACTTCATGTGAACCAACAAAATTTCATATACATTAGGAATATTCCAATATGTTTTTGTTTGGCATTCCAGTGGACTTCCCACGGGGTTCCCACAAATCCTCCCATGAATAGGCATGAATTGCCCACAACGGCCCATCAATCCAGAGAAAACCGGCCAGTCTCAAACTGCCCGCCTGAAGCAAGGCCCTGCTGAAAAAAACGGACAATGCATGCTCCTGACGTCAACTTGTTTAAGGCCAACAAAAAAATTGTTTGATCCGCGTCGGTCGTCTGCAACATGAATCCATCCTTCAAATAACGATCCTATCTTTCTGTTCATCTATATCTCTTTATTCGTAAACTAATAAGCATGTCTACTTTGGACGAAGCTGTACGTTTGACAGATTTTGATGCATTGTCGTCTAGACTTTCTTGTTTTCTTAAAGGTTACAATCCCGATGATACTTATTTAATTGATCTCATCCCATTGGTTCTTTATTATCAACTTTTATCAATCTCTTCGGAATTCAAACGGTTTGCGATTGCAAGAAAATTGAAAGCTCAATTTTTTAACATATTTCCTTTATCTCATATCAATGCTGAAAAATTATTATCTGTTAAAATACCATCCATAGATAAGTACACACCTTTAAAATCTCCAATGATCAATCGTGGTACTTATCTTAGAACATCAACGATAACTTCGAAGATCAATGATTTTATATCTTCATACCCTTTAAATCAATCAATACAAATTGTTTGTCTAGGTGCTGGAAGTGATACTAGATGTTTTAATTTATTATCAAATCACTCAAATATATTATATTTTGAAATTGACGTTGAACAAACAGTTAGAGTTAAAAAACTAGCAATTTTATCTTCACCCAAATTATCATCAATTATAAATTCAACTCCAATATCTTCATTTCCATCCACCTCCGAAGAAGTTTCCAATATTGATCCAAATTTACATACTGAAAGATATCATCTCATATCGTATGATCTAAGAGATTTGACATCACAAGACATCGCCACAATCCCGGAACTTTCTTCATTGGATGTTTCAATGCCTACTTTAATAATCAGCGAGTGTTGTATATGCTATTTAACCAAAACAGATTCTGATAATGTAATTTCTTTCTGGAAAAAAAATTTAAGTAGTGGCACGTTTCTAGTTTATGAGCCTTTAGGTGGTGCTTCTAATTCGTCAAACAATTATGGTGATGTTATGATCAAAAATTTAATTTGTAGAGGTATTGAAATGCCAACGTTAATGGAATATGGTACTGTTGAGTCCCAACTGAAAAGATTTCACAATTTGATAGGTCCAAATGTTGAATGTGTTAATATGAAATGGATTTATGATAATATGGTTTCTATTGAAGAAAAAGATAGATTAAGTAGATTAGAGATGTTAGATGAATTGGAAGAACTTAATTTAATTAATTCCCATTATTGCTTGATCATAGCAAAGTGGAGAACATAATTCTAAATCTACATCCTTTTTTTACCGCTTTTCTTTGTTTTTGAAAAAAAATATTAACAAGAATTTATATACGTGTTTATATATATATATATATATATATATAAATGTAAAACATATAACTGATGATCACCATAATCTGAAGTAGTGGGCGTGATTAAATAATCTTTCTTCTATTAATTAATTAATCTCTTAAAACCACACCATGATGCAGCTGCAAGTGTCATTAAACCAGTACTATAACCCATTGCCTTCAATCCTGAAGTACTTTTGAAAATTGCACCAGTTAGAGCACCAGAAACGATAGAATTAATATCATCATGTCTACCTCTATATGCATCTAAACTTGAATCAATCACATTATATAATAAACCTAAAGTACCAGCAGAATTACCTAAATGTGGACCATGTTTAGTAATTTGATTTAAAACAGTATTTAACTTTAATTTGAATGGTGCAGATTTAATTGTTCCAGTAACCGGATCAGTTGTACCTCTTGGTAAATTCTTTAAACCTTCATTGAAACCAATTAATCCACCCAATCCTAAACCACCCAAATATAATGTACCTGTACCATAACATAAATCATCAGACCAACCACGAGATGGTAAAATACCATTACCAGTACCTTCAATAGAACTTAATTTTTCATCATCTAGTTCCAAATATTCTAAATCTTTATCTAATCCAGCTAATGGATGTAGTTTTGCTGCATCAAATGATGGAATTTCAAATTTTGGTGCCGTTATTATCGATGTTGGTTCTGCTTGAAATTCCGACGAAACTGGTGCTACAGATTCCTGTTCTTGCTTTTTTTGACTGGATCCTCCAAATAACCACATGGTTTGATTATAATATGCTTATAAATAGGTTTTTATTTGCCTCTGTTTATTAACTGACTCTCAAAATGAAATTTGACATTTCAGTTTCCGTTTAAATTTTTATTCTTTTCGACGAAAAAGAGAAATTTGAATTTTGAGATTTTAAATTTTGAAATTCTGAAATTTTCGCCGACAGAAACGTCGGTCGTCGTTTGTTGAGAGTCAACTTTAGTTCAATACATTTTAGTTTATCGTTTGATTGATAATAGTATCAATTTGATAAATGAGGCAAAATTATATCTCTAGTTCCAGTATACTTTTTAACTAACATTTACCATGTCATTCATTGACATACCTTATTCTAACCAGCGATCTAGAGAGTGGTCTCTTGGTTTGTTTTTTCTTTGTTGTGTTGTTGTTCTCTGGGTTTTATCATCTTTCTTGTTGAATAATTTGTTTGAACAAGGTACATACTCAAAACCGTTTTTAATTACTTGGTTTAATACTGCATCATTTTCACTTTACTTGATACCATACTATCTGAAACATTATAAAAGTAAAATAAAAACAAACTCAATTGAATCATCAACTTTGATCATACCCAGTAATGAACTTTTTATTGAGGAAGATGATTCATCAATATCAAATAAAAAGTTACATCCCTTAACATTTCGTGAAACTTTAAAGCTATCGTTTTTTTTCTGTTTACTTTGGTTTTTATCTAATTTTTTCAACAATGCATCATTACTGTTTACATCAGTTTCATCGCAAACAATTTTATCATCAACTTCATCTTTTTTTACAATGTTAGTCGGATATATATGCAATCAAGAAACTTTTAATAAGACAAAAATCCTTTCACTTATTGGTTTGTTAGTCGGTGTTGTTTGTGTTACTCTAAATGATAATCCACAAACTTCAAACTCTACGCCTTTTCGAACAGTTTTAACAGGTGATTTACTTGCATTATTAGGTGCATTATGCTATGGTATTTATTCAATATTGCTCAAATTGAAAGTGAAAGATGATTCAAGAATGGATATGAAATTATTTTTTGGTTTTGTTGGTGTATTCAATATTCTTTTGTTATGGCCAACATTGATAATTGTTCATTATTCACATTTAGAAAAATTTGAACTACCGTCAACAGGTTCAATCTGGTTAGTTATTCTATTTAATTGTGCAATTTCGTTTCTTGCAGATTTTCTTTGGGCACGAGCAATGCTACTAACATCACCTTTAACTGTTACCGTTGGTTTATGTTTGACTATTCCCTTAGCATTAATCTGTGACATTGTTATCAAATTTAAAATTAATTCTCCAATTTATTTCTTTGGTGCTTTTCTAGTTTGTCTCTCATTTTATTGGATCAATAAACATGAAATGGATGATTCAAATCAATTCGTTGATTTTGAACATGAAGTTTAATTGAGTTTTTTATTTATCTATTATAGAACGTTTACATAAGTTTTTTTAACTAATTACCAAATAATTCCACTTTGCAAGATATTATGTAGTTGATTCTTATCTTTAAAAAAAGTGCCCATAATTAAAAGGATAACCCGAACTTTTCATATGGTAAATGTCGGCGCCTAATAATAGTAAGCCCATTAATGCTAAACCACACAAACCTACAATTAAATCTCTAACAATTGGACTGAACGAGGTAGCACTTGTAAACAATACAATAAAAACTAAAGTAAAACAGACCTGCAATCCAATACTTATAATGACTTCAGCTCCAAACTGTGAATTACCCAAAGGTGCAATCCATAAAAGTTTACCATCTCTTTGGGAAACAAACGGTGATGATCGTTGCGTTGTAAAGTTAAATCCTGATAAATTAAGAACGATAAGTACAATTGATAAATATGCGTACAACCTTTTGTCCGTTAAAAAAAAATTATCCTTTTCTTCTTTTGATCTTATCCCTCTAACAATTTTGTAAAGAATAACACCTAAAAATAGTAATTTGACTATATTTGCTAAACCAAACCCACCCGACGAGTTGTCTGGTCTAATTGCTGGCACTAAATCAATATTAGTAGTCATTCCTAAAAATGCGGCTAGTTTATCAATGACTGTCTCCCATTGATCACCTTGTGATAATTGGAAAACATAATGTTCTAAACCAGCCTTGTTTAGATCATACCAATCTGGACTTTCAAACTCTTCACCCTTTATGTTTGCTATGTCCTTTAATTTTAAAAGTTTTGAAACCTTTTCGTAATTTTCACCTAACACTCTTTTACTTTCAGGAAACCCCCAAATTTGTGGTACTGCAGTAATACCTAGTGCTTTCAAATTCTCTAAATGAGTTGATGCTTCAACACGTGCAAAAACAATCTTGTTGTTGTATGATGGTGATTTTTTATATATATTTCCAACCATTTTTACAAAAATTGGATCAAATTGTTCACACATGGCACAATTATATTTTGGATTAGAAGTGGTGACCAGCATAATCAAATTATAGTCTCTTAATCCACTTAATAATTCTTCAAATTTACCTTCCGGAACATGATAAATTGGGTTATCTGTTGTGATATCTGATTTCAATTCCTTAATTCCGGGTGCTGCTTCAGTATAGTGTGGAATCGACCATATAATTACCAATGATAGCAAACTGAATATAAATTTAAGTGGATTCATTGTGGGTATTTAATTCGGCAGAAATATATCTACATATGTTGAACAGGTTTCAAACAATTTCATGAACGCGTTGCGATTATAATTTAACTAAATTCGTTTTTCAAGTTTATTATGATATACAAATAAAATGTTACAAAATAAATATAGTTCATATCAATAGAATCATGAACAGTAATAATACAATAATTTATTATACAAAGGAAAGGCCATTTGGACTTTTTGATTTTTGGTTTGTCAACTTTAGTGAAATGAGATATTTTTTAGAATATACGTATCTCCATCACCTCTATCCAACACATTATCTTCGTATGGATCTTCTGTAATACTTGTAGAATGTGCAAATTTAGTTTTATTCGAAGTATCTAAGAACTTTTGACTTTGTGATAATACATCCATTGATTGTTTTAAGGTTGTAATAGATTGTTGATAATTCTGATTTTTTGTTTTGATGGTGGATTCTAAAATTTTAATCTTATCTTCTAATTTATGGATAATTGTTTTATATTCTTCAATTTGTGAACTCAATGGTTCTTGTGTTGCTTGAACATCTATTGAGTGTTGCGATTTTTTAATACCTTCAACATTTTCTTTTGACTCCACCTCTTTTTTATATTTTTGTTGTAATTCAGAAATAATTGCTGAGTTATTATTATTATTATACATTTGATGAACTTTTTCAATTTCATCTTTTAATCTTTTATTTTCAATTGATATGATATCTCTTTCATGGACTAATTTTGATATTTTTTCAGCATCATGACTACGTTCTTCAAATTTATTTTTCATGGCATCTTCTTGAATTTGTTTAAATTGTTTTTTTTCGGAATTTGCTTCTTCCAATTGCATAGTAAAACTTTCAATTAGTTCCTTTTGTTGTTGAACTTGGTCTTCTAGCATCTTATTTTTTAATGTCAAATCCTCAATTTTATCGTATGCTCTCGAAGCAGTCAAACTAATTTCTTTCAATTGTGATTCCAGTAGCCCCGTTCTTTTCTGTTCCCCACGCAAAGATCCATCAGTCAAAGTAGGCGTTGTCGGAGGGTTGATTGCAAATCCACCTATTTTCATTTTTGGTGTGGCCGGAATCATGTTGGAAGATTCATCACCATCTTTGGACGTTGTCTCTTTTTTCTGAAACAATTTGAACTGCATGTTCTCTGCTAATAATAGAGATACTTGTGCTTCTTGTGTGAAACAAATAAGAGCGTTAATTTTTTACAAAGTTTTAAATACCGCGTTGGGGTTCTTTTAAAAAAAAGATTTCTATAAAATTGTGTCATGATAAACATGCTCGTTTAGCGCAATTTGTAAAACAGAATTGACTATTAAGGGAAAATATCTAAATTAGTAAACAACTATGTAAATTACGGAAGTTGGGTGCATTTAAGTGGAATTCGGCAATGTAGTGTAACACTAGTTTGAGTAATAGGCCATGCGATTCATGGGTCACCGGAAGGGTGATCGGGTTACGGATCATAGGTGGCCTATGAAGATCGTGATCTTCTGAGGTAGTGTTTCCTACGATTGAGGATTGACGGTTTTCTTGGGCGCACTGGAACTCTGGAATTTCAGGATTAGTTTGAAATGTAGATTTTTAGAGCGTAGTTATGCTACAAAAATACAAAAATTGTATTGAGTAATATATATAATAAGACTATTTAATTACAGATTAAGAAACTGTAATCATACGCCCTCTTTCAGTCTGTTTTCATATAACAATGCTCTATTAAAATAATCGTTTGGATGAGATATAGGCGTTTCCATTACATTAAGACCTTTACCAACATTTTCTTGAATATTATCACTGTTCAATAATTCAAAAACTTTAGTGCATGCAAGTTGATATTCTTGTTGGTCACTCAGTTCAATAACTTTTTGTAAACTACCATCGTCTTTCAAACCCATTCTTTTTAATAGTGATGAAAGATTATCTGTTTGTAAATCTCTATATGGACAGCCATGATATTCTTGTTTATTTGGCTTTGGTTTAGACATAATCAATGAACAGTTTAGTGGCTTATAATTGACACGTCCACCTTCTAAACCATAACTATGTCTAATATTATATTTATACTCTTTGTTGAATTTATCAATTGTCATGGCACCTGGACCTGAAGTAAACATTTTTTGCCAAAATTTTAATGCTTCAGTTGGCCCTAGACCAATTCCTTTTAAGAATAATGTAAATTGTTGTCTACCTGTGTATCTTAAATGATGATTTAGTTCTAATCCGTCCATTAGTCTATGAGCACAGGCAGGAAAATATTTTTCAAATTGTTTAACGTTATTTGCATGCACTTCTGTTTCACCTTCAAATGATTCTTCATAACCTTGAAATTCACTGCTAACATAACCTTTTGATAAATTATCTAATATTGGAATTAACCTCTCATCTTCGTCTAAACCAGGAAGTAGTTTCAACGTTGATAGCAATTGTTCTTCTAAAAACTTTGAAAACTCATTTGCAAGTAAATTCATTTGTAAAAATTCCGGAACATATGCAAAACCTCTATAAATTACTACTTTCCTTTGAGAAACTAAATCTGGAACTTCATTCCACGGTAATTTATTCAACTTTTCATTTTTAAGACATTCCCAAACCGTATCTTCATTGACGACTTTACCAGAAATATATCCACTTAGTCCCAATGTACCTTGTTTTAATCCAATTGTAATATCATTAAAATGTGTAGGTATCAATTTATTTTTTAAATCTTCTTTTTCGGTATCAGAAACTTCACCCCAAATAAAATCTAACTTGGAAATAAACTGCTGTTTTTCTACTTTGGACAATTGTGAATATCTTAATTTAAACAGGAAAGTTTCAGAATTTATAAATTTTTTCCTTAATTCTTCACTTCTACAAAAAGCCAAACGTAAGATAAAATGTGAGTAGTGGTCTTTTCTCCTTTCTTCCAACAGCAGCTCAGATTCCACAGTATTTAATGCATGTAATGGCATTAGTAATTTGATTCTTTCACTCATTAATTTCACCAAATCAATATAGCTCGTACCTTGGATTTGTAGATTGTTAATTTCAATCAATATCTTTAATCTATCAATAGCATATGTTTCAAATTGATCTAATGTAATTTCTGTGGTTGGAGGTAATCTGTAAAATGATATACGATCTGGATATTTCTTTAAAACAGTTTCTTCTACGGGCCCTAATAACTGGGTAACAGGACCTTCAAAGTTACGACGCCCATGTGTTCTTCTTCTGATCCTCTTAAACATGTTTGCGTTATGTTAATATCTGACAGGAAATAATTAGAGAACTATATTATTAACTTACAAACATCTAGTTGAGAAAAGTACACGCGTTGAACAAAGTCGCGTGTCTGTTTTGTATGTCAGAATCTTGAGATGCCTCGAGCGCTATTTCACTATGCCAATTTATAGTGAATAACTGGTACAAGCTCGAGTCCGCTTCGTATCAAGAACGATGGTATTCATAATGAATAAAGAATACGTATCTGATAACTTGATTCACTTTAACATAATTTGATAATTATTGTAACACAATTATCTGATACCAATAACTGTATAGAGGGGCTTAATAGATATAATAATCGTTAGAGTAAACAAATGTACACAAGTTATAAAGTAGTAAACAAATATATATATATAATGAAATTTCAACCGTTGTCAAAGCCTCGCCAAGTCTACGTTACACAACCTGTAATACTATAAATTTCCTAGTTTGCGACATTATACTGTATCAGAAGAACATTAAAAATTAATACATAAAAAAACCTATAGTTAATGATATAAATGATAATACACATATGTACCTACAAATCGGTTGCAATTAAAGTAATTGCCTTTGTTTTTTTTTTGTTACCATCGTCATCATCCGACCATTTGTAACATGATCCATACCAAGTATATTTTAAACATTTTCTTGTTTTGGGGGTAGTAGATGTGGATGACGAGGAAGTACTTAATGATAAAGATAATTTATTTGTAGTTGATGGTATTCGCCTTTTATTTTCTGTATGATCAACAAAGGTCCAGTCATAGCAATCAATACATGGTGGAGGTTTCACACATTCGGCAGTTTGGTTTGAGACTGATAATAAATTATCAATAACATTCTTCAAACGATGATTTAAAATATTAACATGCCAACCCTTTTCTTTAACTGTATCATAAATACATTTCATTCCGGAATGACACATACTTTCCATTGCATAACCTCCGATACTACAACTAGATGATGGTCCATTACAAACGCCCATAAATATTGGATCCGCATTATTACCAAAATGCCAAATATGTTCCAGGTCAAGTGGAATACCTGGCGGCATTGGCAAATGCAATCTTTTTGCTGCTAACATTTCACCTGGTGCTTCAAAAGTAACGACTGGTAACCCATATGTCCTACCCAATAAAGAACTTAATGATCCACCCAGTGAATGCCCAGTTACCCAAACTTCACTATCGGGATATAACTCATTGACATTTCTATAAATATCTAAAACTGTCTTATAATATCTATCCGGATGTCTTAATGAATTTTCTAAACAATTTTGATTACATGTATATGCCTTTTCATAGCAATCACAAACAGTACTCCATAAAGAAGAAACTCTTGCACAACAACATGAAAATAAAAGATTATCGTTAAACTTATCCATTTCAACAGTTTTACCATCATCCCCAGTTCTTCCACCTTCACCATCATCATCACCATTACCACCACCTAAACCAGCAGCAGTTGTACCCTTAATGGCAATAATTATTAAAGGGGGTCTGGTTAAACCCTTATGTTCAATATTTTCAACGAAAACATGACCACGAATACCACTTTCTTTCCATCCAAAACTATCACTTAAATTGAAACCTATTCCCATATTGAAATCAGGATCACTAACATCTCTCCATGATGGATCTGTCGGTAATCTAGCATAAGCATTTGATGCAAGTTTTGCTAACTGTAAAATTGTTCCTGGATCAGTAATATTTGGAATTAAAACTTCATCAGTTGTCCATTCTATAGAATCATAGGTATTTATATGTGGATATTCAAGAGAATGATAAATAAATGATTCAACCATTTCAGGAGATCTATCTTTCAACCTTTTAATTTTGGACAGTTGTGCTTTAAGTTGACATGAGGTTTCGATTTTATTACGAGCAAGCAAAGAAATAAATTCATCTCCAAACATTTCATAAATATCCAATCTTGCTAATGAGACTGTTGGTAGGTGGTTATAGACATGTTTCAATTTAAAACCGATATTTATCTGTTCGTAATGTGAATTGTTTTGGCGAATTTCAATATTGGAATTTCGAAACGTGTACCATAACACCATAATAAAAGATACCAATGCAACATATGTTAAATACCGTGGCATCATTATGTATTATATGCGTTTTACAATCTTTAACATGAATACTTCGAAGAAGCATGATATCAATTATGATGTTAGATAAAAAAAATCAAATGCGCCACCCAATTTTCTCTTTGTTATGTGCAATACACTAATGGAATTCATGTTTTTACTTCGTTCTTAATCTTTTTTACAATAAATTTGGTTCTTGTTATATAAATGTTTATATAGAATAGTTTGACTAATACTAAAAAAAATATTTTTAGACTGCAGCACTGTAGGAGGCTTCAATCGGTTTATCCATAATAGCTCCATGTGAGAGAATAATCATTCCACTGAAAATAGATAACCAGAAAACAGAAGATAATGGGCTCCAAAGAAAAAATACTGGTACGTTAATTACTAGTAAGATAGTGTACCATATATTTCTATGTAATGTAAAAAGTTTCATATCAAATTCATCGGTATGGCCATAATGATTTTGGACCAGATAAATTAGGCCAAGTTCTGCAAAAAAGAAAAGAAAAAATGTAATATTTGTAATAATACAATATAAAAAAAACATACCAATAATTGCAAGATAGTTTGATGCAAAGTATGAGATATTAAAGCTAATTCTTTGTTGCATTTCCATAAAATTTGAAGGTTTACTCATTCTTGAAATATCAAAGAAATCATTTGGTTTCTTCATATTTTTTAAATTGCTAACAATACTAGATGGTGATTCATTCTTTTAAGAAAACATAATTAGAAAGAAAATGAAATGTTAGTATTTTTTTCATAAATAAAAGATAACTGATTTGATTGTTGTTTTTGTTAATATTGAGTGTGTAAAGTTGTACATACTTTGAGCATATTCAAATCAAAATTATTAGTCAACGAATTAAATTGAGTAGGAACAAAGGACATAATGTAATATATAATATAATGTGACTGGTCAATGGAACTACTCAATCACTGTCTCCAATTATTAAAGATTAATTATAATCAAAATGATCGCAAATATAATAATAATAGATCGAAAAATTTGCCGCAGCACGCGTCAAGTCGGTATTTATTATGTCCATAAATACAGTTACATAACATAAGTTTACATAATAATAGAAGAATCAACCCAAATTACCCATTTTATTACCACTTCCTTTCCTATTAACGTCAGTAAAATTATCCCAATCTCTTAATCTATATGTTTCTTTATCTTGCCACTTATAATTATCTTCGTCGATTTCAGGTTCAGGTTCGGATGTCTTCACCATACCACCATTTGCTAATTCATAATCAACTATTTCTTCAACTGTCATTGTTGGTAATTCTTGGCCTGTACCAAATACTTTATTTTGTAAATCTTTCCTCTTTTGATCAGAACCTACAATTGTGAAGGGCCTTAAAATTTTACCTTCTTTACTAAGTAATTTGTCTTTTTCATTTATTGATTCTAACTTATCTGTATATCCAAGATCAAATTTAGAGACTTTATCAGTGTTATTCCTTGAATCCGAAACTGCATTAGTAGTGTCTGTTAACGTCAATTCATCAATTTTAAAATCTAAATCTGTTGAATTATCAACAACATTGGAAACCATTTCTCTTTCTATAGCATAATTTTCTAATAATCCAATACTGTCTATAACGGCTAGCAAAACTTGATCTATCCTAATTTTTCTAACAATTGCTTCATCCAATTTATTAAAATCATCGTCATTATCACCGTCGCTATTATATTGTTCATTTGTATCCAAAATTTTAACCTTTTCAATTAATTCTTTTTCTAACTTCCACTTTCCAATTTTTAAATCACGTCTACCAATTGGACCTGAATCTTTAAAGTTTTTGGTCTCCAATTCATTTAATTTAACATAACCTTTATTACCATTATTTGCGATTTCATTTGATCTTAATTCACCATAAAATTTAACCCAGTTGAATAACTTTTTATAAATTTCGTTATCTAAACCATTTGACTTCAGATAATCAAATAACTTCAAGTCAAGTATAACTAAAGATACAAACTTCCAAATCATGCTTTCAACAATTTGTAATATAAGCAATCTCAATTTATTTCTCTTTATTGGATCAACATTATGAGTACCTAATTGCGAACTAATTGCATGTGCATCAATGAATTTAACATGGTCATGATTAACTAACAAGTATTTAATAGAAGATGTTGAGAGTTCTTTAAATTCTTCATTTTCGGAATATAGATCAGCCTGATCAATTAATGATGATAATTTAATAAACGCTTTATGAATTTTTTGAAATTCTTCAAATGTTAATTTACTATTAAGATTATTAACCTCCTTTTGAATCCTTGTATATAAAAATGAAATTGAATCGGTTTTTTCCATATTTTTTTGGTTGTGTGAGGGATTAAAGTTATATAGAAAGAAACGTACAGTGTAGGGCAAAATCATTCCACAGTGTGATTTTTGGATCATTAATTCTGCGAGTCGAAAAATTATAAGTTCTCAACTTTTTTGTTCTTGTTTAATTTTGAGATTTGAATTTTATCATTATCCAACAAGTCATACAAAGACAATAAAAGTAAGAAAGAAAGACACTAAAAGTAAGAAAAAAAGTAAGGAAAAATAAATAAAACATAGAATAAAAAGAAGATTCGTATATATTAAGGAGACAAGAAATATACTTCATTAAAAAACAAATACCGACAAATTAACAAGGAATGAAAGAAAATTATATTAATCAATTTTCAACTTTAATTTTTTTTGCAATTAAATTATCACCAGTATTATTTGATTGACGTTTTTCACCAATTGCATAATTATCTAAAATTGATGAATCCTCTTCGCATTTCACTTTTATTTGAGACTGCCTATATAGATTTAAAGTTGCTTCAAGCTCCTTTATTTTATTAAAATTCTTTTGGTCATTTAATTCCAGTTCATTGATTTTGGTTTTATATAAATCATTAACTAATTCAAGTTCACTTATTCTTGTTCGTAATTTTTCATTTTCTTCTTGTAATGGAAAGGTGCTGTTATTGTTTATGGATAACAAACTAATATCATTATTTGTATTCATGCTTTGACTTCTCAATTCGTCATGAGCGTTACTGTTGCTATACATGACGTTTGAAATTCCAGGTACATATTTTAGTGATGGTAACTGGGGATGTGGATTGAAAGACGGTGAACCGTGAGCTTGTTGTTGTTGTTGTGAAGGTTGTTGTTGTGAAAGTTGTTGTTGTGAAGGTTGTGAAGGTTGTGGAATTTGGTACTGTTGTTGTGAAGATTGATCATATTGCGAAGGTACTTTTGTTAATGAAGTAATAGGTGGCAATGAAGTCGATTCTATTTTTTTTCGTGGAACCATTGCCGATGGCGTCATGATACTATTTGATATTGGTTTTGATTCAATACTATATTGTGGGGATAAAATATTATGTAAATGAATTGGTTCGTTCTTATTAGGTGTATTAATGTTCTTTGTAAGTTCCTTTTCGTTCGTAGTTAACAAACTAATTGGCGGTAACTTGTCAACAATTTGGTGATCAATCTTTGATAAATGTGGAGAGTTTAATCTCATACCAGGAATGAAATCGTTTTGATTGGAATTGTTTGATGATGCTGATGAAGAGGAGGAAGCTTGCTGACTTAAAATTTCTAAAGCACCTGCAGCATTTAAAACTGCATCTCTGTTTAAATTTGAGTTAGTTGAATTATTAATTCCATTAACAGATGACGATCTTTCGGAAGATTGTGACTGTGATGGGGTCGCATTCAGTTTTGGTGGGGCTGTGGTTGTTGATAATAATAATGGTGAAGTGATTCTATTCAGATCAGAAACATACTGAGTAGGCGTTGACGATGGGTAATGAAGGGATTGAATATTAGTGCCTTGATTTTTATTTAACCATGCAGTTGTTGATGCATAACTATATGGTGTTCCTGGAGGTAAGTTTTGTGACAACTGTCCTCTGGGTAATAAAGGTAATAAGTTTGGTGAGGTAATTGAATTCATTGATTGACTTGCAACAAAAGAAGTTGAATTATCAAGTTTATGTTTCGATGTTGGAATTGTTGATTGTGGTGGTTTTAACATTTTACTATCTTTTAATAATGAGTTATCTAATTGATTATTTAGTTGTTGTTGTTGTTTTTTAGACTTTGCTTTTGAATTTGGTTTATATTGTTTTGGCAAGAATTTAGTTGAAATTTTTAAATTATTTGTATTCGCCACAGATTGGTTATTAGTTATACTAGTTTGGTTCATACTAGCGCCATTATGATTTATAGAAGACTGGCTTGATAGTTGACTGACATGGTGATTTGCCAAATTACTATTGTTATTGATATTATTTGCTGAATCTTTGGCCTTTAATTCTGGTGTATTAGGGGATGATTTATTATTATGTTTAACTCTGTTTCTTGATTTAATAACATCACTCTTAAGTGAAATTGGTCTTGGACGTCCGTGCAGTTTTAAAAACAAACCACAAGCATTACATAAAACTTGACCAGTTTCATCTCTTCTCCATAAAGGAGTTGTTTGAGTTTTACAATTTTTACAAGTTGGAGTAGTCATATTTTGCTTTGTAGTTGTTGAACCGTTTGATTGAGTAGTTGTTGTAGTTTTTGCATTTGGAACAATATGATCTAAATCTTTCTTTGCAGTATCAGTGTCAAGAGTATTATTATTAGTGTTATTAGTGTTGTTATTGTTGTTATTGTTGTGAGTGGTAGTATTGTTTTTGTTACAACTATTAGTACTCTTACTTTCTTCCTGCGCGATGATTCTATTTGTAAGCATATTGTGATTAATAGAATTTGTAACTGCCGTTAAAGAAGGAAGTTTTTGAGGCTGATTTATATTTGGGGAGTTTTCTAATTTTCTTATAGTTGAATCATGATTATCAGCAGCGATGTTATTAGAATTATTATTACTGGCATTAGAATCACCAGCAGCCAATGACAAAGTTGAAGAAATAGTTGACATATTTGGATTAATATTTGCTTGAGGATGTTGCATTGTCAAAGATTGTGAAAAGATTAGAATGAAATTTATCTATGATTGATTGTGTCGAAATTTCCTTTTTGGACTCAAAAATTTTTCTCGCCAATTATTCGAAAAAAAAAATATAAAAATCCAAAAAATGAGAAAATCCTAAAAACTGAAAAATTTCCAGAAAATTTGTGAAGTACGAGGTGAAATAGATATATCTGAAAAATTAACGATCCTGGTGATAAGGTTCGTAATTGTTTAAAAAGGTATGTGTATGTGAAGTATAAAAAGGAATATAAAGTGATACCAATTTTTTTTCAAATAATTTAAATATAGATGAACTAAATTTTTCTGAAAAACAAGAAGATTGAAAATATAATCACTGATATGATGTGAGAGCTGTAAAGGTATGACCAGATAAGCACGGTTGAAAGATTATAAGAATGAATAATTTAAATATGATAGCTGAGAACACTATGAAAAGGTATAAAGTATTTGTTGGTTGTTATTTCAACTAGTTATCTGTGAGCAGAGTAGTGACGGGGGAAGATAACGGATGCAATTACAAAGAAAATAGAGTGTTGCTGACTGGAAGGAATCTGAGTATCTATCGATCGATCAGTCCTTGATAGAAAATAAAATTGAGAGAGGCACTCATATTTTTTAATTTCCGAGAAGCGAGCATGCAACAATTTGAGCTGCAAATGGTTTTGCTTATCACACAGTAGTGAGTTACATAATGTCTACTACGTTTGATATCTCTAGTATGCTACATGAGTCTATATTACAACAGATTATGTGTGTCTATTGGCTAGAAAAAATACAGTGAGAAGTGAACAAAAAAGATCCCAACCATTATCTTCCCAAACCAGGCCGCGCCTTTCGGATGGATATAAGATAGTGGATGAATTGAAAAGCTGCCAGAAAACTGCCGATGAAAACAGAAGGCTTCAGTGGGGGAGATACGAGTAGAGTAGAAGTGGAATGATTGGAATAGTGGAAATTTATATACATTCTGTTTCAATATAGTCAGTCCCTTGAGTCCTCCATATTGTTGTATTATGGGATAGAGCCAAAAACAAGAAAACATGTCCGCCGATGCCTTATCACAATTGGCTACAATAATTCAACCTAATGTCCCCATTTTATCATAATTTGACACATTCATTTCCCACACGATAAAAACTGCAATTTGCAAAATCAGAAAAAAGAAATAAAGAAAAATTAAAAATACAACAAAGGAAAATTGCAACTTTTTTCGCCTTCGGTACTGAATTTCTTCACGCTGATTGGTTGGATGGTTTTTTGCCTAAAAGGGCAACAGGGCAACTTTTAACATGGAAATATATGCTTTTCTCAAATTAGACATTTTTATTGCCCTCCACCTACCTAAATGGGAAATAATCTGCTCAGTGCCCCATGCCTTCACTGAAGTATATAACAAGCATCCCTGTTCCTTTTTTGTAATACAATAGTAACAACATTTTTTTCTTGTTTTATCTTTTTTGACAATCACAACTCGTTGCTATATTTGTGACAATAACCTATATTACCGTAATTCTTTTCTAAAATGGTTGCTATCCAAAAAATAATCTCATCTTCTTTCTTATATTATGTTGTTTCAGCAGGTGAAGCTCCAATTAACACTGATTCTTCAAAAAAAGCTGTTGCAAGGGCACATCTTGATAATGGGTTAGTTAAAGGCATGATTGAATTTACCTCAAATAAGGAAGGTATTGTTAATGTTCATTTAGATGTTACTGGATTACCACCAAATGCTGGTCCTTTCCAATACCAAATTCACGAAAACAAGGTTTCAAAAAAAGATTTCTGTGAAGATGCTGGTAATGTTTTAAACCCATATCATGCAAGTGATATTGTATGTGATGAACTTGATAGTGATGCTCTCTGTGCTGTTGGTGATTTATCTGGTAAACATGGCTTTATTAATACGACTTGTTTTGAAACTGAATATTTTGACCCTTACTTATCCTTAAACAAGCATAACGATGCGTTTGTTGGTGGTAAATCAATTGTTATAACCGATCAACACGATAATATTATTTCTTGTGGTGCTATAAAAACTAAAAGAAGTAAAAAATTTGCAAGAGATTTGAAATCTTTAGATGATGAAGATAATTTAGACAATGAATCAACTCCGATTCCTATTACTAAAAATCAAACTACAAATTCTACAAGGTATGATGATTCGTCAGATGATACACCATATGATTCAGGTTCAAATATGCTAATTGCATCGGGTTTAGTTGCTGCACTAGCTGGTGGTTTTGCTGCTTTGATTTAGATTCATTCTTATGTAGCACTGCCCCTTCAATTCAACACACCATATGAAAATATGTATGCTTTTCTAATTGTGTAAATATATATGACAAGAAAAAGTAAAAAAATGCATTGTTCTATAAATTTTGAGCCCCCACCTCGTTTTGTTTATAACAAAAATCGCAGACGTAGCTTGACTTTTTAGTTTTCTTACACATTCTGGTTATAATCACCTGTATGGTTTTTACACAAAATTTTGAAAAAAGTGGTAAATATACATTTTAAATATCTGTTTTCTTAATTATGACTATATTTGTTGCTTCTTTGTATGTAAATAATATTATTCGTTACTATAAGGGTTTATTATTAAGAAAAATTAACCCATATTATTGTACAGCCCAAAAATTACCGGAGTTTCAAAAATACTAACATTACAGTTCAATTTTATTATAGATTTTTACCTTACACAGTACAATTTGAACTTGATTCTGAATCGGCAGCACAACTTTGTGGTGACGAATCATTAACTGAAATATTTGAATCAGTTAGAAAGAACCATCCTGACATTAAACATGATGATGTTAATGAAGTTATTAGGTCTTCTTTAATGCTAAATGATGATGCAAATCTTTCAATTATTCAATCAATGGCACAATATAATGTTTCATCATCTAACTTGTCTGTTGTTGAATCCATAGAATCCGATACTGAAACTGATAATGATAATTATGATCCAAATTATGATGCAACTATGTTAAATGATTCTTATAATAGACAGCAACAATGCAATAATCATAATGACTCGACTTCTGATGTCAATTCAATATCCTCTAGCAGTAGTTTAATTGAGAATAGTAAATTTAAACATAATGATGATGCATTACATATGCCTATCCCAACTCAACCTCGTACAAACACATATGACCTTTCTGATCAACCATTATCATCACATCATATACCACCATATCTGCACACACATTCAAATTTAAATTCACACCATAAACTTAGATCTACTTCGACATCAACAGTTTCTTCAAAACAGAATATGTCTGTTCAAGATTTCTTCTTTAATAATCCAAATAAAACTAAAATGTCTTTGAGTTCAACTTCATTAGATGAGATCTCAAATCAGTCGGCACCTACAACAAAGTTACAAACTGATAAATTACCTCAAACCCATCCTTACTCTCAATTTACTACACCATCTAATGATATTGAAAATAACCCAACATTAATTAAACCAAAACCCCAAATCAGAAAAAGTACACCTAAAATATTACTTAACGAAATAGTTCAAAAGAAAGGTTTGATAGAACCTAAATTATCGAGTATGAGATTAAACAGATCACAACATTCTAACTTAAGAAACCTGAAAACATCATCAATTCTTTCATTAGACAAGAAGTTAACCAATGAAAATAATAAGAAACAAATGGAACCTTTTACAATCAATAATGATACTTACAATCCAGATTCAATTTCTAGTAACTTCACCGACTTATTACAAAATGAAGAAGACAAGGTATTAGACATTCATTGTGATAAGATTTCACCATTTGGTGGATTTTCAAAACCACATAATTTTATGGATGATAAAAATTCACTTTTTGAGAAGGCACAATGGAAAATTACTGATTTTGAAAAAGGTAACGGCAGTTTAATCAAGTCGGTTGAATTAGCTAGAAGTAATAATGTTGATGATTTCAAGTGGATTGGTACAGTCTCAATGCCAACAAGTATTGTACCTGACCATATTAAATCTGATATTTCAAATGAATTGGAAGCTAATTATAATTCGAATCCAGTTTTTATTGATGATGACATATTTCAAGGTCATTATAATTCATTTTGTAAACAAATTTTATGGCCAATTTTTCATTACCAAATTCCAGATAATCCAAAGTCTAATGCATTTGAAAACCATTCTTGGGAATACTACGAAAAGGTAAATGAAATATTTGCTAAAAAAATTACAAATGAATATAAAGAGGGCGATATTGTTTGGGTTCATGATTATCATTTGATGTTGTTACCAAAATTACTTAGAAAAGCTATACCAAATGTTAAAATTGGATTCTTCTTACATATCAGTTTCCCGTCAAGTGAAGTTTTTAGATGCTTAGCACAACGTAAAAATATTTTAGAAGGAATGCTTGGAGCAGATTGCATTACATTTCAAAATGAAGAATATATGGCACATTTTTTGCAAAGTTCGAATAGACTATTGTTAGCTGACTTTAATGACGTTGGAGTCTATTATCAAAATAAAATTACTGTTGTTTCTTATAATCCAATTGGTATTGATTTCAATCAATTGAATACCCACTTAAAATCAAGTATTGTTAAGAATTGGAAAGACTTAGTAAATGAAAGATGGTCAAATAAAAAGTTGATTGTTAGCAGAGATAAGATCGATAAAATTAGAGGTTTAAAAGAAAAATTATTAGCGTATGAAAAATTTTTAGATTTACATCCGGAATTTTTGTTTGATACGATCTTAATTTTGATTTGTGTTTCAAGTAATTTAACTGATGATGATTACAAAAATGAAGTTTTGCAAATCATTGAAAGAATTAATTCAAAAACTAATAATATATCAATTGATCAACCAGTTATTTTATTAAATCAAGATATTGAGTTTGATCAATATTTAGCATTATTGACAGAAGCTGATGTTTTCATTGTTTCAACCTTAAGAGAAGGTATGAATTTAACATGTCATGAATTTATTTGTTCAACCCAAAAATTGCATTCACCATTAATTTTAAGTGAATTTGTTGGATCTACTTCGGTCTTAACTGATGGACCATTGATTTCAAATCCTTACAATATCAATGAAGTTGCAAGTCAAATCCATAAATGTTTGACAATGTCAGATGATGAAAAGTTAGAAAGATGGAACAAAGCATTCCAAGCTGTTATCAAAAATGATTCAAAAAGTTGGATTAGTAAATGTTTAGATGATATTAAACTTGCATGCAAGAATGCAGATATTAGTAATTCGAGTAATAAGTTAATTCCATTAACAGAAGAAAAATATGAAAACTTATTTAAAAAGAATAATACTAAAAAATTGTATCTTTTAAATCTAGATGAATTAACAGATAATTTAGAAATTCATGGTCATACAATCAAATCCTTACAACAGCAGTTGATCAATAAAACATTAACGAACTTATCTGCAGATCATAATAATGTTGTCTATGTGTTTAGTTTATTCCAAAGATCTGAGTTGTTAAGAATTTATGGTAGAATTCCTGATATTGGACTCATTGCTGAAAATGGCGGTTTAGTTAAAATGCCAAGATCTTCTCAATGGTATAAAATTTTTGATGAAGCGGAAAGAGAATGGATACCATTAGTTGTTGAAATTATCCAGGCGTTCTGTGAGAGATTACCTGGATCATATATTAAAACTGAAGAATGTAATGTTATGTTTTATACAGGAAATTCGATTGGAATGGATAAAGATTACAAAAAAGGCTTGGTTGGTGATTTGGTTACTCATATTAATGAATTATTTGCCAAAGATTACAATGTTCATGCAACATTATCAAAAGGTATTATATTCGTTAAAGAAATGAATTTAATTAAAAAGTCGTTAGCATTTATTTCTGAACCTTGTTTAGACGATGAAAATATTATTAAATTACCATTATCAGGACCATCAAATTTTGCGTCGCCATTAATCCAACCAACTTCTTCACCAATTGAGAATCCACCATTATTAACTACAACAATGCAACCAACGACAAGTAGCGCATCATTATTATCAATTGATGAAACATTAAGACCATTCAGTAAATTTTTTGTCTGTGGTTCAATTACCACAATTGATGAAGAAATTTTCCAATTTTTTAATAATTATTGTGAGTCTAACAGTATTAATAAAGAAAATAATTTAATCACTATTAGGGTTAATCAAAATGATCCGAATAGAACAATCGCAGAATATTCACTTTCGGGTATTAATAATTTAATGACACTTTTGAATTAATTTTTAGATTTGTTAAGCTTCTCTTTTCAAATTTTATTTTTACATAAAAGAACTTCATTGAGTTTTTATTCTTATTGAATTAATTACATAAAAAAATTATGAATATATATATATATATATATAATGTAACGTTTTTTATAAATTAGACGTGACGAAATTAGCGTCTTTTCCCTTTAAAATAATTATTATTTCTATGTGGCTCAGTATGTTTATACCAATCATTATCAGAATTACTGTAGTAATCATTATAATTACGATTTCTATTATTTCGCTTAGCAGGATTATTATTACTAGGGTTCGTGTGGGGTCTTTTATTTACGTTGTAAAACAAATCATTTTTATCATAATTTGAACTTAATTGACGTTTTTGAGATTGTGGATGTGATTGCGATTGTGATTGTAATTGAGGTTGTAACTTTGATTGTGACTTCTCCCTTTCTTTTGCCTTTGCTTGTGCTTGGGATTTTAATAACGTCTTTGATGGTTGCAATGTTTTAAATCTTTTTTTAGGAGCAGATGGAGTATTTGTAAGTATGGGACTTTTTGAAGTAAAGGTACATAATTGGTACAAATTTTCCATTTCATCAATCAATGGTTTATCATTAATTGAATTATACTCATAGGATGTTTTATAAATAAAGTTGAATTCACTGATATCAATCTTATTTGATTTTCTTTCAATTTCCCATGATGTCTCTTTGCCCCTCTTCTGTCTTTCTCTATCAGCTTCGATTCTTTGCAATATTAGGTTATGTGAAAGTGCAAGTATGTTTTCCGTACTTGAACCTGCTTGTACTGTTAATGACTGTTGCGATTCTGGTTGAGATGATGGTATAACAGATAATTTGGCTGGAGTTTTTGAAGGGGTTTTCGAATTCGATATTACATCATCTGATGGTGCTGAATTCTCAATGTTACTTATATGCTTACATTTGAATGGATCATCGAATTCATCAATTAAATAACTTTCATAAATACTTTGTTTTCTTTTACTCACTAAGAATGACCAAGCATCATGCAACCCTTGATTTATTCTTTCAGGTATATAATTATCAAATTTTTCATTATCCTCTACCTTATTTGTAGTAGAGTTTGGTTGAGGGCTTGAATTTATATAGTCATCCACATGACTTGATTTGGTTGCTTCAATACTGTCAGTATAATATTTGGAATCGTTGAATAAATTTCCATTCTTGAAACTTTTAAGTTCATTTGACGTTAATATTTCATCAATTGATTTTTCTGATGTGTACTTTAACTTGAATGAAGCTAAATCTTCCCAATTAAAAAGTTCGGAAATTTGAGTTAAAATTTGATAACAAAATGGTAAATTGGAAAGCGTTCTAATATGCAGTAAAGGATTAGTATTTTTTTCTTCTTCATTTGATCTTACATTTCCTGGTATCACAAACTGTAAAATTTTCTGCAAGTCTGAGATAATTAGAAATGCATAATTATAAATAATATCGTTGTCTCTTAACAGCTTATCTTTCATAATCAAACATAAAAAATCATATATAAATTGAAAAATGTTTAGTCGTTTATTGATATCTAATTTAGGCAATACTTCAAGAATTGCAGGATATAAATCTTCTTGTGATACGTAATTTCGTATGAGAAAACTGCAAATGTCCAAAGATGCCTGTTTTGAAGAATTCAAACCTATCAACTGGTTTTTTAATTGAATCTGCAACTCAAAGGAATCCATTATTGAACTGAAGAAGTAGAATGTTTTCTGTTTATAGAGTAAAACTATTGTACAAGCTCTATTCAAGATACATATATTGTAGTTGTATTTCTCAAGTAAAAAAAAACATTTGATGTGGTGCACAGATGTAAGAAGTTTTCACTTTCGTTCTTTCTGGGAACAGAACTGAAAAATTTGCTAGTAAGGATAGGCCATTGAAACAATTTATACCAGTCCTTTACAAACACACAACAAACACCATGGCTAACAAGGGTAAAGGGAAAGGTGGTAAAAACAGAAGAAGAGGAAAGAATGAGAATACCACTAAAAGAGAACTCATCCTTAGGGAAGAAGATCAAGAATATGCACAAATCACCAAGATGTTAGGTAACGGTAGAGTCCAAGCTACTTGTTTTGATGGTGTCGTCAGAATTGCTCATATCAGAGGTAAGTTGAGAAAGAAGGTTTGGATGACTCAAGGTGATATTATTTTGGTTGCTTTAAGAGACTTCCAAGAAGATGCATGTGATGTCGTTCATAAATATAACGCTGATGAAGCAAGGCAATTGGTTTCACTTGGTGAATTACCTGAATCTGCTAAGATTAACCAAACTGATACTTTCGGTGGTGATGATGAAGAAGATATGAACTTTGAATTCGGAGCTGAATCAGATGAAGATGAAGAAGCAAGTGACTTAGACATTGATGATATTTAATGGTCCTTTTGTCTCAAAAATATTTGCTGCATTTTATTCACTACATTTTTCTTTAATGCTAATAGCAACAAATAAAATTTCTATTTGTACATATTTATATGGTTGAGATTTTATTTGTAGATAGATATACATAATCGTGTTTATGTTTCATATTCAATGTTTAATAGGTTTACATTCTATCCTGATGTATTTCTTTACAAAAGAAACCTTTTATTCCTTAAACAGAAACTTTTTATATATTTATATATTCGAAATGTAAATTACCATACTTTTCAATCCTCAAATTTCAAAACTATCGGATCTTCTTGAACGTCTTAAATCATTATTTTCTAAATCAACATAATCTGCAGGTCGTGAAGTTTCCATCGATTTTCTAAATTGATATGCTGAAAAATCACTATTTAATGGAATATCATTCAATCCTTCACTGTGGCTAGAAAATAGTTGTTGATTTTCATTCTCTGGATTATGTCTGGAGATATCTAATAAATAGACACCACTAAAAATAATCAAAAATCCAGATAATAATGAAATAACATCAACCATTGATGCGGTGTTAAACCCACCAAAAAGAATAAATGAAGCACATAGTGTTGCAGTTGTGAAAGTAACATAATAAAGTGGGTTAACGATTGATGTATCAAACTGGGCTAATGCTTTATTAAAATAATTCATCTGAGTTAAAATACAAACAACCACAGTTATAATGAAAATGTAAGTTGATGGATGAGAAAATTGATTGTTACCGCTTAATGTTAATTTCAATGCAATTCCAAAAGCTTTGATTGCACAAACAGAGATTGAACCAACAGATGAACAAATTGAAATGTAAATCATTGGATGTTTTGAACCAAATTTTGGTGCAATTCTCAAAATCATGAAAACGGAGAAAGTGGTTACAATGAATAAATAACCTAAAAATGAAGGTCTTGCTGCATATGATAATATTTCGTCAACTGTTGTAATTTCTTTATCGGGTGGAGCATGTAAAACAATAATGATTGAACCTAAAAGACAAATTGCGCAACCTAATTTACCTAAAACACCTAATTTCTCTCTAAGAAAAATTGAAGCTAAAACAGCACCAATAATGACAGATAATGCACCCAATGGAGTAACTAAAATTGGAGGTGCAAATGTATATGCAGCAAAATTGGCTATTTCGCCAATTGCCATCATCGTTGTACCAACAATCCAAATAGGATTACTTAGATAACTTAGTGATTCCCCTCTTGAACCATCTTTTAATAATCCTATTTTCGTCAGAACAAAAGATGAACCAATTGCAAATGAAGAACTGATTGCCAGTAGTAAACCTATGTATTTATCCTCCATTTTAGTAATTTATTTGGCCAGTGCAAAGAAATCTTTATAAAAAAAACTATATGCGATATTACAGCAACATGAATTCAACAATTTTATATTTTGATCCAGTGCGTCCAAAAGAATCAGAAATTTGAAACTCAAGACATCAATTTTTTAAAAATTTCACTATTTATATATATATTTTAGTTTTAACCAATTTATTAACAAAACTATGGTTCACAATGCGCAACAATTGGAAGAATTGATTTCTTTGAAAAAATCAGTGATAAATAGTAAATCTTTACCTGCTGAAAAACAAGCTCAATATCTTTCAGACTGTTTCAATACTATAAATAACTCAGTTACGAATAATAAAGTGACTGCTATCTATAGAACAAATGCATGTGATACATTTTCAATTTGGTGTACTAGATCTTTACAATTATTGAATAAACATCCACAATATAAATATCACTTTTTATCATTCTTGACGGAAGAGAGATGCAATTTTTTATTCCATTATGTAATTGACTTTTGGAATGATTCAGGTGCAGCTTTAGGTAATGCATTGAAGGAACTTTTTATTAAAATGATTTCTTATTTAACATGTGTTTTAGATGAAGATATAAAAAATAAACTTTTCAAAAAATGGTTGGTGACTGTCCTTGATTTACCATATACAATGAGAGCTTTTTATTTTATGATTGAACAATTACATAAGTATGTTAAACCCGTCGATTTCATATTACAAATTAAGCCTAATTTTATTGTGGATTGTTTAAATAATATTTGGTCAAAAGCTTTATGTAGTATTGTTGGTAAGTGCACATATTTAGTTCTAAAATATAATTACTCAAAAGATACTGAATCTCAATGGTTATTATTATGGGAAAATCAAGTTATTAATTGTTTGAAAAATCCTGAGCTAAGGAAAGGTATTGAATCCTATTCATTGCCAAACTTATTTCAAATTTCCAAAACAGCAACAATTCAGTTTCTAAAATCGGTTATTAATTTAAACAACACACCACTTTTATTATCAACTTTAAAGGTCGCACAAGATACAGCTATATTAATTGAACCATTTATGGAAATTGATCCAGTTACAAGGTTACCATTAATTGATATTAAAGAAATTGCATCATTACTCTCAGTGACCGAATCATCATATAGAATAGGAGCATTCCAATTACTTGTTTCCTCACCAAAAAATTCTAGACCAATTCAACCTTGTGTTTATGAGATTATTATAAACTCATTTGATATGCTTTTCAGTGATACTGATCTTGAAACAAGAAATGAGATTTATTCTTACTTTAAAAAATTTGTTTCAAGAATTAAAGAATCAACATATGCATCAAATAGAGATGCAATAAGGTTAACAAATAAAAACTATAAAAAATTTGAATTGGAAATTAAAGAAAAAAATTCAAATACTGAACAAAGTAAAGCATTTTTGAGAAGATTAATCGAATTTATTAAAAATAGTCTAAGACCTGGAGCATCGTATTTAAGAAAAGAAATGGCATATAAGTTATTAATTGTATTAATTAGGTCTGGGTTGGATTCCAGAATAGATAATCAATTCTTAGAAAAATCAAAATCTGTTAAATTTGTCTATTCAATTGATATTTATAATCAAATGGTTATTAGATTAGGAATTGATAACTTAATGGATAATTTTGAAGATATTAGACAATTTTCAACTGAAATTATTACAATGTCACCATTTAAATTAGATGATATAATTGATATGAAATTATTAGAATACAGGGCACTGAATATGTTAGGTGATATTAAAGGTAAAGAAATTGATTCTGGTGCAAGATTTTTCAAGTTTTCATTCAATTATTATCAAAATGAGAATAATTTAAGTAAGTGTGAAGAAATTATTAAACTTTTTTTATCAAAAATTGAGTGTTCACTAACTAAAGCCAATGAAGATTTTCCAAAAGCTTGTATTCATCATAGTATTCAAGGATACTTTGCAGCGTTCAAGTTTATATTTGAAGTTATGGATTTTTCTAAATGTTCTTTCATCTTAGATTCTAATGATGTTTTTGATAAAATTTATAATTATTCCAACGAAATATGGCAAATTGCTAAAAAAGTTTTGCAGCATGATTCACCTGAAGGGATTTTACTTGAAGGATTTCAAGATACCTATACAAAAGAAATGGAACAAACATATGGTAAAGCAACTCAAATCATTTCAAGCTACTCATGGAGAAGTGTTAAAGAGTCATCAGGTATGCTTGATGCATTGTTAAAACTAAAAAAGTCATCACCCATTAAAAATGAATTAGTACTCAAAATTGGGTCGATGGTATTAGAACAATTGGCAACTATTAGACATAGAGGTGCATTTTCATCTGTATATCCAGCTTTCATATCTTGTTGTTCATTATGTACATTCAGGGCGGAGATTTCAAAACAACCTGAAATCTGGCTTGATGAAAATTTGAAATTAATTGAATCAAGGTCAAAATATATTACGAGAAGATCAGCTGGTATACCGTTCCTAACTACTGCAGTATTAAGTAGTAATAAAAGCTTGGTTAAGCCAACATTTTATCAATTATTGGAAATTGCAAAATTATCAACGGAAGAAGAGAATTCTGTTTTAGATAATATTAATTTACCACAAGTAAATGCATTTAATTGTATTAAGGCAATTTTTGTCGATGCTACATTATCAGAAGAATCTATTTATTATGTTGATGAAGCTTTTGTATTAACATTAAATTCATTTGCATCTAAAATTTGGGCAATTAGAAATTGTGCAGTCATGTTATTTACAGCATTACAGAATAGATTATTTAGTAGTAAGAAAGTAAAGGCAAATTATTTACCAAGTTATCCAGCAAGATTATTTTTTGAAAAATTTGATAAAATTCATGAATTATTTTTTAATACACTTAAAGACGCTAATTTCAATGGTGTTAAAAATCAATCTGAAGTCGAAAAGATCTTTCCAATTTTAACAATAATTAGTAGGCTAGAGCCAACACCTGGCTATAATGGATTAAATGACTTTATTCCAATTATAATTGAACTTTTAGAGAATAAAACCTGGAAAGTAAGAGAAATGTCGGCAAGAAGTTTACCATCTATGATTAATAGTTTTGAAAGTTTTTCTAACATTATTAATCAATTGATGGATAGTGTTAGTGAAGGTACAACTTTTAATAAAATACACGGTTCTTTACTGGCAGTAAAGGAAAGCATCGTTAAATTTAAATACTTGTCAAGTAATGAATCAGAAAGTATCATTAATGAATTAATGAAAAATGACAATCAATTAAGAAATACAATATTATCAAAATCAGACATAATTCTGAATAATATTAACTGCTATTCGATCAAAATGACGTATTTTCAAATTTTAAATTTATTGAAATTAAACAAGCATAATGAACTATTCAATAAATTAACCACTTGGTTTTATGAAAATAATAAAGTAGATGATCAATTAGATGGTAGTAAGCAGTTGATGTTAAAGGAGTTATTGGAAATAATAATTGAATTTTCAGCTAACGATGAAAGATTCATTAACAGTTGTATGAATTCAAACCTTTATGAAATCCAAATAAGCTGTATCAATTTTTATAATAGCAAATTAGAGGCGAGTGCTGTATCAGAAAATATTAAAACATTATTAATTCGCAATATTTGGAAAATTCTAAAACATTCAAATATTTGGAAATATGTTAAATCACAAGCATTAAAATTATTGAAAAATCTAATGATAAAATCTAAGAATTTTGAATCAAACGATTTTGACTCATTAAATATGCAAACAATTGAATTAGTAGAAATATTAGAGCTTGAATATAATGAGGATATCAGATTAAGTGTAGTTGAAACATTAGGATCATATATCTCGAAACTAATTATTCATGACGAAGAAAAATACATTGCAATGTTTGATAAATGGATTAAAATTGTTGAAAATATGAAATCTGATGATTTAGAGTATATAATTAGGTTATCTTCAATTAAATCTTTAATTGCATTTAGTGAAATTTATTCTAATAATGGTAAGAATGAAATTATTCAATTGAAGATTCAAGCTTTCATTTTTGAATTTTTAACGGATGATGATGAAAATATTTGTCATCTCGCAGCAAAACATTTGTCTCAATTTATTTTAAATAAAGATGGTAGTCTAATATTACCAATTGTTGTTGAGGAGTTAATGGTTACTCATTTCACTCATAGTACTGAAAAACCTAAAATTTTTGATATAGTAATTAATTTCAGTGGCTTCAATTTCTATGATAGGGAAACAAAGTTTTCATGTATGATGAATGGAGATTCACTTTTGTTTTCAACAGAAAAGTCAAACCTTGAAAGAAATCCAACAGATAAAATAAAAGAATTGATACAAATTATAAATAATTCAAACGCAGATAAAAAAGAAATCGACTTTTCATCACTAATTAAGTATTTGAAGAATAGTATAAGTGATATCTCAAATTACTTAATCGAAAACAAAGTAGTTGATGGATGTTTTGGTTTATTAAGCAATGAAGGAATATTTAATTACCTTTACTGTCAGCTGTTACTTTATAAATGTTTAAAATCTAATAATTTGATTGATTTTGAAATCAATGAATTGACTGATTATTTAATGCAATCAGATACTCATTGTCATCCACTTATTTTAGAGGCTTTATAGAAAAATGATTGTGTAAATATTTTGAAAAATTACTAAATTGAAATTAAATTAAAATTAAAATTAAACAACAGTATATAGTGTAAACGATTGAAAAAAGAATGAAGAAACAGAAGTAAATATTACAATTAGTGATTTTTAGTTTTAATAAAGAGGGTAACATAATTAAACAACAGATTCATCTTCAACTTTTTCTTGTTGTCTATTAATTTTGAAGAACCTGATACCAGAACTTTCATGTTGAGCAGGTTGTTGGCTAAATTCTTCATGTTGTGGAGGTAAAGCAGATGGAGGTAATGGAATTGTTTCTGGTTGCTCAGAAGCTGGAAGTTTTTCCTTTTTGTAAACCTTGTAGGATGCAGTACAACAAGAGACAAAAAAGATTATTAATAAACAAGCAGTAGAAGCCCACATCATACCTATGGTACTTGCATTAAGTTTACCGTAAGAAAAGTCTTGGAATTGATTTCTAGTCATAACAGAGACAGCGGTAATTAAAGCAGATGCAGTGATTGTGAAAACTAGAGCTAATGTGACAAAGAATGTAACTTTAGTTGGAAGAGATTTGAAAATTGAAGATGTAATATAAAGAATCAACGACATTGCAGTGAAACCAAACCCAACAAAGATAAATGCAAATGCAAATCTGGATAGGTAAAAGTAAGCATCTCTGTTATCAACAAACGCAGAAGGTAATTCGGAAGAAAAGCCCCAATTATCAACTGGAGACATTGGAACATCAGCACCGGAACCGGAACAAACAAAAGCAGATGAAGTAGCATTGGCATCGCCATAACAAAGGCCCCAGAAAGTCCATCTAGCAACATCAGCATTGATTGTAGTAATTGATGAAACGTCAGCTTCCACCCAGTAAAAGGTATCAAATGGGTAATGATGAACAGTACCAGATAAAATGATGAACAGTAACATCAAAGTGGTACCAGTTAGAAGCAAGAGAATTGAGATTTTCTTTAGGAAGGTTAGTAAAAACATTGTGAGTTAACGAACGTATTCTTATATGGCCAGAAAAGTGTAAATTATAATTGAAATATTCTTATGTACAAACAACAGACAATAGCAGACTTTTCATAACCTAAAACGAAAAGGCAGGATCCCATGACATGACATAGAAAAAAAAGTTCTAGCGATTAGCAAGGCCCAATTTTTTGTTGATGTTTTGCCGCTTTTGGTTTTTTGCGGACGCTCGACGCCAACATGAATTTAGGGGTTTTACAACAGTTCAATGATAAGTAGTGTTTATGCCTGGAAATAAACGAATCAATTTTTCTTCACAGCTGGTGTTTATCATATGAACATCTCTGTGATTCTCCTGGACTCTGATGTTGAAACATCCCATTTACCGATTCAAAATCACGATCCTACACCAGTTTTATTACATGAGGAAGATGATAAGGTAGTTCATGATAATGATGATGATGACGATAATAACTTTTTCAATATTATTACTCCCAAAACTGCAATAGTGAAAAATGATAATCATTTTTCTAATATTGTGCGTTCAGAAATAGTAGAACTTGAAGAGGATAGTGATGATGTTGCTGATAATTTCAGCAACTACAATGATAATAATAACAATAAGATCAATAATAATATACCCATACATGTCAATGATATAAATAGTAGCTTCCGCTCTGATATTATATGTTTAGATGGTGGTGATAATGATGATGGATTTGTGGTAGGCAAGCCAACTAAAAGGCCAACGAATTTGAATATTTATCCTTCATCACCCCAGCAGAATCATAACTCTTCTTCAATTTCAATTAACGATTCAATATCTTCAATTATATTGGATAGTATACCTTCACCGTTTCCAGAACTATTTAACTCGAAAGGGCGTAGCAAAAACATTGAATTATCACCATCTCAATCAAAGAAACCAAAATTTGCTGAAACGTCTTCAAGTATTGGTTCTATTACATTACCAAAATCAAAACCTAAAGCAATAACTAGACGTACTACTGCTCCTGATAAATTTTCACTTACAAAACATTCTTCATGTCAGGGTAATAGTAAAGAAGTTTTTGGTATGAACAATACAGATACAGAAAATGAGCATCCTTTATTTTCGATAGATATATCAAAAAGAACCACAAAAATTAACTGTACACAAACAACTAGAACGAACACAGCACAAACCTCAAGAAGCAGTACAAATTTGTATATGGATAAACCAACTGAAAATATTTTATCTGATATCACTGATCTTGATTCTAGTTTAGACGAGACTACCATCGGTTCATTGCATTTCGACAATCAAGTCCATAGAACGAGGAAACAATTTGAATTACAACGAAAACAAAAATCCAAAGATGTTAAAAATTTAATAACTGACTTAAATATGCTAAGAAATAACCAATCAAATGATTCAAGTGAAATTATAAATAGTTCAACTGATAATATCAACATCAGGCCAAAAAAAAGATTTATGGATGTTGTAACTGATGATATTAATGTTTTTTCAAATGAAAAATTGGATGAATTGCTAGAAAGAGCCAATGATATCGATTCCGAAAATTTAAAACTTGTGAATAAAACAAAATATTCAAAAGATGAATTACTTGAACAAATTACATGTTTAATTTCATCAACGTTAAATGAAAAATTTAAAACATTAAATGAAGATTATGTTGATCTTTTTAAACCCTTAAAAGTTGAAATTGTTCAAGATCAACTAGCTCCAGTGATTCAATTTCAAAGATATATAAAAGCGATATTCTATCAAGAGAAAAAAGTATTTGTGCCAATTACACCAAGATTTGTAAACGAAGACTATTATTTGTTGATATACCAATCGCATGAAATACTTGATTTATTTAATAAAAGCATTTTAAAGAGACATATAAATTCAATTAAAAGAAAGAATTCCAATGCCAATATTTCAGTTTGGATAATAGGATTTGATGTTTTTTTGAGAAACTTAAAAAATAAGGTTCAGCGATTATCAGTTGAAAATGTCAGAGGTAATTTAGATGATACTTTGAAGAATAAAAAAGACGTTAATTTAAAAGATTTAGTTCATCCCGAACATATTAGACAAAAATTTCTTAAATATGAAGTTGAATATGATATTAAGTTTCAAAAATTTTCAGGTCTTCTAGAATTAGCTGAATGGTTAGTTTCTTTTTCTTATACGCTAAGTAGTAAATATATTGATTATCTGGAAAGAAATCAAAAATATTCAAATATTGGGAAGATTAAATCTGCTAGTAATCCAAAAGGTTGTATAATTCAAATGATTTCACAAATAAAGGGATTAACTGAACAACGAGCTAAGGCGTTTGTTGAAAAACATCAATATAATTGTGTTGGGGATTTATATAATGACATTAGTACTGGTACTAATTTTAAAAACAATGGTTCGTTACGTTCAGATCATGAAAAAATGCTACAAAAGGTATTTTTATCAAAACATGAAGATGATTTGGTATAACTACTATATCCATAAATACTGGCTGGGGGTTGTTTCTGTAAAGTTTAAGTATTGTAATATTGTTATATAATTATATAATACAAAAATTTATCAATCATTATCTCAATCTTGGAAGATTTTTTATTAAATTATTACGTAGTTATTTTTTTCAATTTATCAATATCAGTTTCATTAAAACTATTAAGTTCAATATTAGATAAGCCAATCTTCAATGAATTCAATTCTTCTGTGCTAAATTGATAGCGATTTTGTAATGAGTACAGTAAAATATCAATTATTCTTTCATTTATATCAAAATGTGAATCCTTGTTCAAAAACTTCAGAATTTTTATAAAAATATCATGTTCATTAATAGTTTTAAATCTATTTTCTTTCGAAACAATCACCTGTTTATTTTCTTCGACAACCTCATCGTACATTAAACTCTTTAGTAAATTTAGTATTCTTAGTAAAACTTTATTATCTTGTTTATTGTTTTGAAAATGTTCATTTAATAGGGTCGATAAACTACTCCACCCATTTGAGTTAACAAAATGATTATATGATTCTCCATTATGAGCAATCAAACCACTAAGAGCGTATAATGAACGTGCTTTAACATTAAAACTCTTATCATTTAATAAACTTATAAGATTATTAAAACCATCTTGCCCGACAATTTTAATAAAATCATTCTGACATTTGGTATTATTTTGAACTGCAGTACCAGTAATTAAAGCAGCTAAACCTTTGAATTCATCCTCTTCTTCCCCTTTATAAGTATATAATTTGGCAATCTCCGGCCAAATGCCCATTGGTGAAATATTATTAGCATTATCTAAATTTTGAATCAAGATTTCAAAATTTTCTAATGCTGTTAATTTATCATCGACTGTAATTTGGGGGTTATCACAAACCAAAACACTGATATCTTCCTTCATTAATTGTGCATCATCTTTACCTGTATTTGCACCTAAAACTTGAGCTAAAAGTTTAGGATCGGGAGTTGGTGCTTTTGCACGCACTTCTGGATCATTTGATTGTTGCGCTGTTGACCATTGTAATAGTTTTTCCATATTGATAAAATGACTTTGTAGAATTATGAATAATAATACAGAATGTCGAAAATATATCTACCATGGAGATTCCTACATCTTTATAAAGAAATCATGAAAAAATATAAAAAGTCTGGAAGCTTCCATCCAAGTCACGTGCTGTTATGAATATTTTTTATTTCTTATATTCTTTCTGTGGTAGGGATGAAATTGTATAATATACCTCTTATTTAATTCTTTTAAAGAATATATACAATGGATGCCATCTCAGATAGAGCATTCACAGATACTGCTGCAGGCACAGCACAAAACATACATCGTGTGATTGATGAAACACCGTCGTTACTGACAGTTATTTTAGATTTACATCCATTAGAATGGAAAGCATATATGGAAAAGAATGAAAATGTTACCTTTAGAAATGTTACAAGTTCAATGTTAGTTATGTTAAACTCTCATTTAGCTCTTAATAGTGGAAATTTGGTTAGTGTTTATGTTGCTAATAGTTTCCATCAAGGGGCACAACAAATTTATCCCGAATCTGAAGATTTGAAAAATTTTGAAAATCAAAATATTGATAACGCTACATCATTAAGGCATGATGCTGGTGATGATGATGAAGATGATGATGATGATGATGAAAAAATACAGGTTAAAACAAAGCCATCCCCAAACAAATCCAGATTGTTGAAAAGTATTGGAATTTATGGACAATTCAAGATAATTGATGAAAAAATTCTTGAAACTTTAGAAAAATTATATCAAATTGAACCTGATAGACTACGAGATCTAGTTAACAAGGAAAAGGATTTAATTAGAGGAACAATGACAGGAGCGATATCAAATGCATTAACATCAATTAATAAGCTACAAAAAACAGAAGACAAGTTAAGCATGAAAGCAAGAATAATGATTATAAGTGTAAGTTCAGATAATACATTACCATATGTTTCGATGATGAATACAATTTTTGCCGCACAGAAAATGAAAGTTTCAATTGATGTTTGTAAACTTGGAGAAAAATCAATATTTTTACAACAGACAAGTGATGCAACAAATGGAGTCTATATTGATATCAAACATCCAAGTGGCCTAATACAATATTTAAGCAATGCACTATTCATTGAACCATTATTAAGACCAATTATTGTATTACCTACAAATACAAGCGTTGATTTCAGAGCTTCATGTTTTGTCTCTAATAAAGTCGTTGATATTGGATATGTTTGTTCAGTTTGTTTATGTATTTTAAGTATGGTTCCAACTGATGGAAAATGTCCAACATGTTATTCGAAATTTGAACATAAACTGATTACAAGGTTGAAACGTAAACCAAAAGTGTTACCATTAGAGGTCAAAAAGAAGAAAAAAAATATTACGGGGTCAACACCAATTCCGACTCCAACTTCAACTTCAACTTCAACTTCAGCTTCAACTCCTGTATAAAGTATTATTATTCAGATCTAGCATCAACAGAATTACTTTTTAGTTTTTATTTTTTTTTTTAGAAAAAGTTTATACAGTATATAAAAATGAAATATAAATTTAAGCTGTAGGAGCAGTTGCTTTTTCAGCAATCTTTGCAGCAACAGATTCAGGGTTCATTTGAGGAAAGATTAAATCGAGATAAGCAGTACCGATGGCAACTAATGAAAAAATGATTCTAAAAAATGCAGGCTGGGAATCATCAGAAGGGTTTTTAATTAATGGTTCGTTAAGATAAGTTTGGATAGAGAAAAACAGACAAGCCCAAGACAAAGCTTTATTTTTTAAGAACATTGCAACAAGTGGTAAATTTTGAGAGACAAAGTTAGCAGCTACGTTGTCTGGTTTGTGTGCAACGTGGGCGTATCTCTTGACGTTTTCTTGTCTGATAACTTCTTTTGCCATTTTGAGATTAAACGGGTATATTATTTGATGTAACAAGTCTAGGAAGAACTACCTCTCGTTATTCTTCGTCATCATCATCTTCATCGATTACTGTATATCTAACACTTGTTTATCGCCAGTTGAAAAAAATGAACAAATGGGTGCACGGGTGTCTTTCTCGTATAGTGACGCGTTTTTGCTTTCACTTTTTTATTTGTGCATTTTTCAAATTGTTTGCACTTCTCCTGGCGGCTCTGTTATTACTTCTTTCTTTTCAAAAGCTCAGCGTTTATATCTTTCTCCAAACCCTTACTCAACAGATACAATTATCTGTGAATATCATCCCTTGCAAATACTACTTTTAAAATTACAACTCCTATTGGATTGATATAATTTTTTGATTGGTAAACCTTTGATACTTTTTTTTCATATTTTGTTCATCAATTTAAAGTAAGTTTTTTTAAATTCTTTTTTTTTTTTTGAAATGACTTACATTTTTTCTGAAATACCTGCAAATCTTGCAAAGTTTTGTGCTAATAAACCAATTCATTTTATAGTTTCCACAGTTTTATTAGCTTCTGTTGCTTACTTAGCTATATTTGATCAATACATTGAAAATGAATTTTCTAAAAATTTGCAATCAATTACATTTTATCGTGATTCATACTCAAATAATTGGCAGTTAATTCAATCAAATGCTCAACTAGATGAATATTCCAATGCCGATCATGTTTATGTTACTCCGATTAAATTTAAGGGTAAGTCTGATAAATTTCCGACTCTACCTAATACTATCAAATCTGATGATAGTAATGAAAGTTTTATTTTATCTGACTCAATTTTTGATGAATCAGAATTACCACGTATCCTTGAAGTTGAAAATAATGAAATTTATGAACTTAAGTCTTCAAACAATAAGATTGGTAAATATTTTGAATATTGTAAATCCTTGACTTCAAAGTTAAAAAATTTAGTTCTTGGTGCTGAACCTTTTGATATTATTTTAGTTTCTATTGGATATATTGCAATGTGGTTTACTTTTATTCAATTGTTTTATGAAATGAAGAAGCTTGGCTCGAATTTTTGGTTAGCATTTGGCTCAATTTTATCATCTTGTTTCGCTTTCCTCTTTGCTTTAGCTGCAACAACTGAACTTCTTCATGTTAAAGTTCCATTAGTATCATTAAGTGAAGGGCTACCTTTTCTAGTTGCAACTATTGGTTTTAAACATAAATTGGCTTTCACTGCTCCGGTTACTGAGGCTCTGAATGCAAACTCAAATCAAGACATAGCTGACATTATTGCAAACGTTGTTAGATCTAAAACCGCTGTACCACTAATTAGGGATCAACTAATTATTTCAATCTCTTTTTTAATATGTTCGTTCTTGGTTTCCAATTTACCAGGTTTGAGAAACTTTTGTATCTTGTCATCAATTATTTTAGCTGTTGATTTGCTATTCACTTTTACATTTTATGCTTCAATTTTATCCTTAAAAGCACAAATTTTCAAAGTCCATCGTGAAGTTGAATTAATACAAGCATTAGAAGAAGATGGTATTTCTTCAAATGTAGCAAAAGATGTTGCTGAGCATTCGATTGATACTTCCAAAACTGTTCTTAAAAATAATCGTAGTATTATTGGTTTTAAAATTTTCATGTTGTTTGGTTTCTTAGGTCTTCATTTATTTGTTCTAGGTACTTCATGGTTATATGATGATTCGGCAGATTTTAAATCAATTTCAATCGATGATAAATCTGATTTATCGGATGCAATTACTAAACTTTTTGATTCAATTCCCCCAAATAATGTTCTTTTAACTTTATTACCAGTTAAAATTTACAGACAACAAACAGCGTTAATTAAGTTAGAATACTATGTTGTTTTGGTTTTCACTAAATTATCAACAGCTATCTCTGATCCATTAATTTCTAAATTTTTATTCATGATTGCAGGAATTTCTGTTGCAATCAACATTTATTTGTTAAATGTCGCAAAATACCATATTAGCTCCTCTTCTTCAAGAAAAGCTACAATATTTACTCAAACTGCAGTTCCTCTTGATTCAGCACATTCTTTAACTCTTTCATCAACTACTTCAGTGGTCGATGAACTAACTACAAAGAAATCAAAAAAATCAAAAAGAAAATCAAAGAAGAAGAATGAAAAGAAAGTTGAAGAATCTGTTATTATTGAGTCATCAAATAATAATAATAATAATGATGATAACGTTAAAGATGGTCAAATTATTGAAGAAAATAGTACTGAAAATGATTCCTCGAGTGAATACACTGAATTAACATCAAGTGATGATTCGGTTATTCGTCCATTGGACGAATTAGTTGAAATTTTAAAAGCTGGTAATGTTAAACAGTGTAATAATGCAGAAGTTTTACAATTAGTTATTCAAGGTAAATTACCATTATATGCATTAGAAAAACAATTAGAAGATAAATTACGTGCGGTTGTTGTTAGAAGACAATCGGTCGCAAAATTTGCTAACGCTCCTGTTCTATTAACTGAAAAATTACCATATAAGGGTTATGATTATGATAGAGTCTTCGGTGCATGTTGTGAAAATGTTATTGGTTATATTCCAATTCCATTAGGTGTTGCAGGTCCAATTATTATTGATGGCAAAACATATCATATTCCGGTTGCAACAACTGAAGGTTGTTTAGTTGCATCAACCATGAGAGGTTGTAAAGCAATTAATGCAGGTGGTGGTGTCGAAACTGTTTTAACTGCCGATGGTATGACTAGAGGTCCATGTGTTCAATTTCCTAATCTAGCAAGAGCTGGTAAGGCAAAGGCATGGTTAGATTCTGAAGAGGGTCAGAAGAAAATGAAATCTGCGTTTAATTCAACTTCAAGATTTGCAAGATTGCAACATATCAAAACTGCAATTGCCGGTGATGCTTTATATATTAGATTCAAAACAACAACTGGTGATGCGATGGGTATGAACATGATTTCTAAAGGAGTTGAACATTCACTGAAATGTATGGTTGAAGAATATGGTTTTGAAGATATGAATGTTGTTTCGTTATCAGGTAATTATTGTATTGATAAAAAGGCAGCTGCGATTAATTGGATTGAAGGACGTGGTAAAAGCATTGTTGCATCAGCTGATATTCCCAAAAATGTTGTTGAAAAAGTCTTAAAATCTGATGTTGATGCACTAGTTGAATTAAATATTTCAAAGAATTTAGTTGGTTCTGCATTAGCTGGTGCAATTGGTGGTTTTAATGCACACGCTGCAAACTTATTAACAGCAGTTTTTATTGCAACTGGGCAAGATCCAGCACAAAATGTTGAAAGTTCAAATTGTATGACATTAATGAAGAAATTATCAAATGGTGATTTAAGAATTTCAGTTACAATGCCTTCGATTGAAGTAGGTACCATTGGCGGTGGTACAGTTTTAGACCCACAAGGTGCAATGTTAGAATTACTTGGTATCAGAGGTCCACATCCAACTGAACCTGGTTCCAACGCAAGACAATTGGCAAAAATTGTTGCATCTGCAGTTTTAGCATCAGAATTATCATTATGTTCAGCATTAGCTGCAGGTCATTTAGTTCAATCACATATGCAACATAATAGAAAAGCGCCAGCACCTGTTGCTGCTATCTCACCTTCAATAAGTCCCTCAAATGTTGAAAGATTAAAGGAAGGATCAAAAATTTGCATTGGTTCTTAAACATCATAACCTTACTATTCTACACAATTAAAGTGTAAAACACAAAACATAAAATATCAAAAAAAAATCCTAATTATTATCGCTTTGCTTTAGAACTTCTATACTACAAGTCTTTGCTCATATGCACACAATTATTTGCATGTTCCTCTGTTATGTATTCTATAAACGTATTTGGTATTCTGTATAACACTATATCTTATGACATACTCTGAAATATAAACAATATGCTGCGCGCCATGTGCCTAAAAAAGACATATAGGGCTGGGTAAAAGTAAAATCTTAAAAAACGGAACAGGTGGAGAAGAATCCCCAGTCACGATACTATAAATTCCGTTGGCTTTTCTTTTTTTATAAAATTGTATTAAAGATTCGCAACTACAGCATATTTTGAATATCCTAGATTGAGTTATATATTTGACACTTTTTGAGTAGTTTACATTCATTTACTTTTTACAATTGAAAATTTAATCATATCTACTTGTTCAGCCCTAATATCTTGACACAAGGTGAACTCAAAATACTATAATATTACACTCCTAAAAAATAGATAAGATACAATTATGACGAAAAACAAAACAATTGGCTGGAAATCTCCGGATTCTTTCCCTAAAGATCTCAAACTAAGTGGTAGAATCATTAACTGCATGACCCAGTTGCCAAACGGAATTTCGAAAACTTCAGATGGCGATTGGAATGTCTCACAATTACGTGGTTCTTCAGCTTTGTATGCATCTAACAAGACATTATATAATGAAAGTGAATGGGAAACACATCTAGTTGCATGGACTGGTGAAATTTCAACAACGACTAAAGAAAATCATATTAAAATCGACAAAGAATCTTTCGATACAGATCCTTTATATTTGACCGATGATGATAAGGAAAAAATCACCAATTTAGTTCATGAAAGAAATAATAATAGTAATATTCATCCTGTTTGGTTACTCAGAAAAAATCAAAATACTTGGAGAAAATATGCTGAGAATGTTCTTTGGCCCGCATTTCATTATATGATCAATGAACCTGACGATGGTAAAGAAGAAATTGCTTGGTGGCATGATTATGTTAAATTTAATGAAGCATATGCATCTAAGATCAAAGAATTTGTTAAACCTGGTGATATTATTTGGATTCACGATTATTATCTTTTGTTACTACCTCAAATTTTAAGAATGGAATTAAAAAATGTTTACATTTGTCACTTTTTACATATCCCATTTCCATCTTCGGAATATTTTAGATGTTTACCAAAAAGAAAGATTTTAATTGATGGTATGTTAGGTGCAAATCAATTAGGATTTCAAAGTTATTCATTTGCAAGACATTTTATTAGTTGTTGCTCTAGAGTTAATGGTTACGAAACAACACCAACACAAGTCACCGTTCATTCATTTACCTCAAATGTTGTTACGTTACCATTAGGTATTGATAGTCAAAGTTTAGAAAGAGATGCGTTTACATCAGAAATTGATGAAAAAATTAAAACTTTAAAAGAATTAAATAAAAATAGAAAAATTATAATTGGTAGAGATAGATTAGATTCGGTCAGAGGTGTTGTTCAAAAATTACAAGCATTTGAATTATTTCTTGATATTTATCCTGAATGGATTGGTGAAGTTGTTTTGGTTCAAGTGTCATTTACTCCTTACTACCATAGTTCAAAATTAGAGAAAAAAGTTAATGAATTAATATCTAATATTAATAGAAAATACTCGTCAATCAATTACTCGCCGGTTTTACATTATAATATGAGAATCAATAAAGAAGAGTATTTGGCCTTGTTAAGAGTCGCTGATTTGTGTTTAATTACTTCGATTAGAGATGGTATGAATACAACTGCATTGGAATATATTGTTTGTCAAAAGTTGAAATGTTCACCATTAATTTTGTCAGAATTCAGCGGTACTACCTCAGTTTTACAAAATTCAATTCAAGTTAATCCATGGGATTCAGTGGGAGTTGCAAATGCAATTAATGAAAGTTTGTTACTATCAGATGACAGGAAAAGATCAATTGAAAATGAGTTATATCAATCTGTTATTCAGAATACTAACAAAGATTGGACATATAAAGTGATTTCAAATTTATTAGAATTTGTTTCAACTCAAAATTCAAATGAAGGTACACCATATTTAAATAGACCTTTGTTATTAAGAAATTATCAAGAATCCAATCGTAGACTATTTTTATTTGATTATGATGGTACATTAACGCCTATTGTCAGAGATCCAAATGCGGCAATTCCATCAGCTAGACTTTTCAACATCCTAGAAGGGTTAACCAAGGATCCAAAGAATGAAATTTGGATCATTAGTGGACGTGATCAAGAGTTTTTAGAAAAATGGATTGGATCAAAATACCCTCAAATTGGATTAAGTGCAGAACACGGATGTTTTATTAAAGTTGCAGGCGTTCAAAAATGGATTAATTTAACGGAAAGTTTTGATATGACTTGGCAAAAGAAGGTTGAAGAAATTTTTACTGAATACACTGAGAAAACACCAGGTTCTTCGATTGAAAAGAAAAAAGTGGCACTTACTTGGCATTATCGTAAATCGGATCCAACATTAGGACTTTACCAAGCAGAGAAATGCAAGGCTGAATTAATTGAAAAGTTGACTAATAAATATGATGTTGAAGTTATGTCGGGCAAGGCCAATTTAGAAGTTAGACCAAAGTTTGTTAACAAAGGAGAGATGGTTAGAAGGTTAATGCTTTGTTCAGATCCTATTAAACAGACATTAAAAAGCAATGATGAATTACCTGATTTTGTGCTGTGTTTAGGAGATGATACAACAGATGAAGATATGTTTAAAGCATTGAATAACATTGAAGCTAAATGGAACGAAGAAAAACTGCCAAAAAATTCATTTGGTGGATATGGTTTATATCCAGTTACTGTTGGGCCTGCGAATAAGGTTACAGTTGCAAAAGCCTATGTATCAGATCCTACACAAGTTCTGGATACGGTTGGATTACTTTTAGGCAAGGTTTCATTGTTTGAAACTGCAGGGACGGTTGAACTTGATGATCGTGGGCATTTAAAAGACAGTGAAAGTTCAGCAATTTCTAAAATGAATCGGGCAGAATATGAACGTAATAAGAGCATAAACGGTGTCAATTCTCTTCACTGAATCTGTATTCTCCTTTTATATATATTATACCTATTTCATTATTTATACCTAAAGCCTCTAAACTATAATAAATTCTCATCTAACGCGGAAGAATGACATGGAACAACAGAAATTCCCGTTTTGGGAAAAAAACAAACAAATTTTCATGTCCTATTGTTTGGGTATGTTTTGTATGTTTTCGTTTTGTTTTTTTCAATCTATTTACACCTTTTGATTAGTTTTCTATCATAACTAGCAACTCTGACCAGTATCAATTCTGGGAATTGATAGTTATCATTGCTAGAACCACAATATCAAGAAATAAATTTTCTATAATAGTTTCTTTCTGTACTGTGGGTTTTCTCTTATAACTAAGTAATAAATAATACCAGTTAATAATGAAGCAAATACAAGCAAATGTTTCTGAATTATTAAAAAAAGCATTTAATTTAAATAAATTTACTTTATTGGTCAATTTTGAAAATTTAATTAACGATTTAAAGGATGAAAGTACCAATGAGAAAATACTTCACAGTTTAAATGAAAAATCACAAGAAATTCTATTATCATTAAAACAGCTTCGAATTCATTTCGATATTATTGATAAGATTGGAAAGAATAATGAATACGAGTGTAAATGGCTTTTTGATGGAAAGGCTGATATTCTTGCAATATTTTCATCGCTTGATTTACTAGAAATCAATGTTGATTTGTTGTTGAATGCATTAGATCAATTTTCACAACAAAAAATTGGATCGATTTTAGACAATTTAAACAATATTTGCAATTTAATATTATCAATTAAAAAAGTGTCATATCCAGTCAAAACTTGTTTAAGTATTCTAAATCATCATACTGAAATTGAAAAGGAAGTATTAGCATCTGTTGATAATGAAATTACGTTTTGTATTGAGCAATTAAAACAAATGACTGAAAAAAAAAATCAACTGAAAACTGAATATCATATATCCAAATATACACTTGAAGATTTCAATAAGAGAGTTAATGAACTGAAAATGTTATCATCAAGAGAATACAACGGGTTCATAATCTTTTCAACGATTGATGGTCAAGTATTTGAACTTTATACGAAATTGCATCAATCAGTGTCATATATATCTGAATCTTTAAATCTTATTCCTATAGCACTAGAAGATTTCCACAATAGTGCAAAACTGTATTATAAAGCTTTAGTTCTTGAAACAATAACCAATTATGAAAATACATTAAAAAAATTCTCGGAATATAGAAGTAGTCTGAAAACTTTCAAAGCTGAATACGTCACTAAAAGAAATGATCTCATTTGTGAAAAAATATTCAAACTGGTTGATTTCAATGATGAATCGATACCTATTTCCACTTTAGAAGATATAATCCACATTTTAAAACCTATAGAAAATTATTATGGATTGGGTGACGAATATTCAATAAATATAAACCATATAGAAAATAAAATCAATAAAATTAAACAGAAAGAGAATATTGCACAGGCAGTGCTTCCAAAAAATAAAGGTAGTTCAAAATCTAGGCGATCATTCAGTAACCCATTAAGTGATTCACTGATGAACCCAGTATTGAATGATAATAATTTTAAAGAAGCGGATAATAAAATAAAAATATTTGAAACTCCAAGGCATGTTGATGAAAACATATTCTCCAAAAACAATATTGATATTGTTGAACGAATAAAGCTTGATGTTCAGACGTCAACTTTAAATAAATCACTTATACAAAGTACTCCTTCAAGTGAATATTCATTTGATAGTCTAAATAGCTCACCCGATACAATGAGAGTTAAAAATATATTTGATTCACCTGACCCATTTATCACACCAAATAGTAGAAATTTACGCCGGTCAAAATTAGCAATTTCAACACCTTCTACTACACCAAGAATTACACCAACTAAGAAATATGTTATGTTACCGACTGATGAAGAGCCAATCACACGTAGTATTAATAAAATAATAAGTAGAAATTTGCCAAAACCTCTTTTACAGCTAGAATTATCAACGTTAGTGAAAACGGAATCGACTTCAGATACCGAATACGATTATGATAATGATAACGATATTTCGGATGCCTCAAGTGAATTTATTGATTCACCACCGAATAAAAACATTTCAACCACAATTCAAATTGATAGTTCATATTACTCTCCATCAACTAGCAAATCTAGAATCCCTTTGCCAATAAGACCAGAATCAAGATTGAGTATGTTAAGATCCGTCAGTAGATTAGAAAATCCACAACCTAGTTTTCAGAAAAAAATTGCAATCCGTAGGCCTGATTCAAGGCTTGAAAATTTGGCTACTAATATATCATCTAAATTAGGTACGAATTCGCCTCTGTTGTCCGCAGTTAATACATTGAAAGCAAGACCTGCAACAGTAATGACACTACGTAAAAACAGACCGGCGGAGACACCAGTATATTTGGGTAGATTGAAGGAAACATCTTTATCTAATTTGGATAATGTGAGAGCTAGAGGTGTCACTTCTTTAGGTTCAAGATCGAGTTTCACAAAATCTAGAATAACGTCAATTTAACAAAAGAAAAATTATTTTGTTATCTTTAATAACACTTGTAAATTATTTAATGAAATAAATATAATGTATAACATCAAATATAAAAAATATGGCTATAAAGTATCTACAGGCTTTCGAAATCCCTTACTTTTCACCAAACAACTTAGTTAGCCAAGATTCTTTAAAATTTCTGACTTTTTCTTCTTCTTCCCACTGTTTAATAGTACCATCTACCGGGTTGAATTCGCCTTGTTGTAAACGCCTTTCACCACCAGCATATAATCTACGATATAGCTCTAATGATGGAACAATAAGAAATATTGCACCTGCAATAATCATTTTATAACCTCTAACTTTACGTAATTGTTCGGGTGAAATGTCGGCAGTTTTTGTCTTATATGATGTTTGGTTTTCAACATTTGCTGTTGTTTTTCGAGACCCTGGTCCATTTGGTGGTATATTAGATGGTCTGCTTATATGCATGGTTAAATAAATATAGATGTATGTGTGTGTTTTTATAGATTCTAATATAAGGAGAGTTGTGTTATATATTATAAGAATTGATTGATTCATAATAGAACTTGAACAGTTTACACAGCCTGAAAAAAGATGGATTGAAGTTTTTTTAATTTTTTTTTTTTTCAGTTAATTGTTGCAATATTTTATTTTTCACCCAACAACAAAGTATAAGTTCAACAAGATAATATAATATGCCAAGGGCAGATAAAAAAACATTTCATAAAAATAAGCCGGATCCATCTGGAAGTTCACAAATTAACAAAGTTTTCAAGTTTAATACTGAGCTTGGTCAACATATTCTAAAAAATCCACTTATTGCACAAGGAATTGTTGATAAAGCAGAAATAAAGCCCTCTGATGTTGTTCTTGAAATAGGTCCAGGTACAGGTAATTTAACAGTTCGTATTTTAGAACAAGCTAGAAAAGTTTATGCCGTTGAAGTTGATCCCAAGATGGCTGCCGAATTAACAAAAAGAGTCCAAGGTACACCGTTAGAAAAGAAATTAGAAATAATTATGGGTGATTTTATGAAGATTAAGGATATACCATATTTCGATGTTTGTATTTCTAACACACCATATCAAATTTCTTCAGGTATTGTTTTCAGACTTTTAGAAATGGCAAGGCCGCCCAGAATTGCAGTTTTAATGTTTCAACGAGAGTTTGCATTGAACTTGACTGCAAGACCTGGTGAAACTTTATATAATAGATTAAGTGCAAATGCGCAAATGTGGTCAAATGTTAAACATGTTATGAAAGTTGGTAAAAATAATTTTAGACCTCCACCAAAAGTTGAATCCAGTGTCGTTAAAATTGAACCGAAATTTCCCAAACCTAATATTGATTATAATGAATGGGATGGTTTGTTACGTTTCTGTTTCAATAGAAAGAATAAGACATTGAGTGCAATCTTTAAAAATGGCAAAATTTTAGATATTTTAGAAAAAAATTATAAAACTTATTTGCAGTTTTTAGGTGAACAACAAGGTCAAATGTTACTTGATGATAATGCAAATTATAGTGAGATTGTTAAAGAAAAGGTTAATAAAGTTATGGAAGAAACAGGATTTGGTTGTAAAAGGTCTGCAAAATTGGATCAAACTGATTTCCTCAAGTTGCTTTACTCATTTCATCAAGTAGGTATTCACTTTGCTTGAATGTTATATATAACTCATCTTGATAAGTTTGTATAAAATTTCAGAATTAAATTAAATTAAACAAATGTACTCTATATAATCTTTACAGTAATCTCTATCTTCTTCTTGTAACCTTTAAGAAATCCTTTTCTATAATAGCTTCAATACCACTTTCTTCCATCTCTTCTTCTTCAAGTTGGATTGCTTCTCTTCTTTCCCACCATCTCGTTTCAGCCAATTCAAATGCCTTCGTCTTTAAATCTTTACCTCTTGAGTCTCTGTTTTGATCTATAACCCATTTGAGGAACTCAGGACCAGTTCTGATATAAAAGTTACGTAATGATTCAAAAATCTTTGGATGTGGAAGCCATGGTCTTTCATCAGGAATTGCAGATTCTAACTCTACAGCTTCTTCTTCTTCCTCATCTTCACTTTCAGCAACTAATTTCTTATCAAATGTTTCTTCATCATCTTCGTCGCTTTCTTCATCATCATCATCTTCTTCTTCTTCTTCTTCTTCTTCTTCCGAATCTGCAGTGGCAACATATATTTCAGATAAATCCTCCCATAAAACAGTAACACCATCTAATTTGGAAATATCAATTGTGTAAAATGAATCTAGATTACATTCAACCTCACCATTTTCCCAAATACCACCATATAAATAAAATATATCATCCATAACACAAGTCAAAGCATTAAACCTTTCATGTGGTAATTGGTTTCTAACTGGATAGACTTTTTTTTGTTCTTCTTCTTCTTCTTCATCTGCAACAGAAACTGGAATTAAATCTGTCGAAATTTCATCATCCTCGTCGTCGTTTAAATTTGCATTCTTCAAAATTTCATTCAGAATATCCTCTAATTCTTTATCTCTATTAACTTTTTCTTTTTTAAAAACTTCTTTCTTTTTACGTGCTTTTAATTTTAGATTAAACCATCTATTGGTGTCACAATTATAACTTAACAAAGCATTGTAAAATTCAGAACTTAAAGTTTCTTCGGTTTCATCCAAATCATAAACACCACCAAAAATAAAACCTCTACCCTTATGTAATTGCATTGAACAACCAACTCTTGGAGTTGGTTGCCATCCTTGTTTTCTTTTTCTTTCCCATCTCAGCTGCTTTATATCTGACTTCATTTTTAAGGCCCAAGTGTCCGTTAAAACTTTACCCTTTTGTAATCCTTTACCAGCTTTGACTTTTGTATAACCACCGTACATGAAACATTCATCATTATAACAAATAAGTGAATGACCACTTCTTGGATCCGGCATGCTCATAGTTTGTGGAAATTCAACTTGTTGCCATTTGTAACTCATAACATCAAATAACCATAAATCGTTCAAATAAGTTGTTTGTGAGCCTAGATCTCTAAATCCACCAGATAAAATGATATAATTCTTCCAAACAGTCATTCTTGAACCACTGCGTCCTGATGGTCCTCTTTTTTCTTCAACCTTTGCCCATTCTTTGGTTTCAACATCCAAAATCCATGTATCTGAATAATGATGGAAAGTGCTTTGTTTTGGTGATGAGAATTCACCACCATGTAAAACCATAATACCTGAAGGATGGAAACACATCGAATGAGAAGAACGAGCTAATGGAGAATTTTTACTAACATAACGCCTCCAAGTATCACTATCCGGAGAGTAAACATTTAAATCATTATGAAAATGAACAATACCTTGACTATTTGCAGTTTCACCACCAAAAAGAAATAATTCTTTACGTTGAGCCATGGGTGCAGCAACTAATGTACCATTGGTACGTTTTAAGGGTTTATCAATATTTGTAACATGGACAGCCTCAAATTGTTCTTGTTCAAGTTTTAATTGTTCAAGAAGTGTGTCAATATCAATGTCGTCTTCAATGTCATCACCTGCTTTTTTTGACTGTTTCTTTAATTTGGAATTACCTTTAGATGCCTTTTTTTCTGCCTTTGCAGCTTTCATTGCCTTTTTGGAATCCTTATTCTTTTTGTCTTTTTTAGCCATGGTGTATTATTCGATTGAGTACAGAATAAATAAAAAAGAAAAGATAAAACTAGTTTGATGGATGGAAAAAATAAACATTTCAAAAAGTTTGAAATTCACCGTTCAATTTTTAAACCAAAATAGATATCGAAAATATTAATTTTTTTAAATTTCAAAAGCAATCGTGATAAATTAAGTATGCTGATATTTATAAAATTATAAAGAGGTAGGGTATTTATATAAAAAGATATAAGAAAAACAAGAAAAAAGGAGTGATATTGATATTTCCTTGTATAAGTAAGTATCAACCGTCAATTATTATTTATTAATTATTGATGAATTCAAGATTAATTAAGGGCATTATTTTTCATCTTCATCGTCATAATCTTCACTCATTTCAGCTTCATCTTCTTCATAAGACATCTGATCTTCATCTTCACTATCGTCTTCAAAACACCATTCATCCTCATCGTCAAGATCATGTGGTTTATTTGCATTAATGATCGACTCATCACTTGGAATTTCAAAATCATCTGGTATACTTATGGCAGTTTTTTCAACAAATGCTCTTATTCTTTCATTATAAGCATCTTTTTTATCTCTCCAGTAGTTACTTGCATCGATATTTGCAGGTGATGAAATATTTGGGTCATCAAGTATTGATAAAATACTAACAATAACACTTTCAACACATTGAGCAGGAGACCAATTTTCACTTGCTGGTTCTCCTTGTAAAACATTTCCAGCTTCATGCAAAATTGAAATACATAAACGACCGTCACTATAAACATTTGGATGAAATATTGGTGGTGTGAATTTAAATTCTGGAGGTGAAAAGGGATAATTTTGAGGGAATTTCATTTTTGCAACTAAGTAGGCATGATTCCATGCAGAGCCTGGGTGGACAATATAGATACCCAGAGTCCATGTAAAAATATTATCATTATCTAAAGTTATATGATAGTTTGGATTTTTAGAAAGCTCTTTCAATTCTTTTGCTAATATAGTTGCACCTGACATTATTGTTGATAAAAATATAAATACAACACTGAAATATAAAACAAAAATTAAAGCTTGTAAAAAGGGAGATTAAATTGCGTGAAGTTTGAATCGGATGAGTAATATATTGACCACTTTATAAATGTGTATCAGAAGACTTAAAGAAAAGGGGGAAGGGCAAAAAACCAAATAACACTGATAAACTGAGGTAAACCAAAATATTTAAGTACTATCCAAATACTGTACTTCCAGCCAAACGTATGTCCTATATATGGAATATAAGAAACAAAAACAACAAGGTAGGTTAGTTGGATTGAACAATTCGGATTGTGGCAAGGCCTCCAAAATAGAAGAGAAAAAACAAAGAAACCTTATTCGGATTTTGAATTCGCTTTTGGCATTTGTAATTTTTAATTTATAATCTTTAGTAGAAGAAAACATTGAAAAAACTATACACAGGTAAATAAGACGTTAACAGTTATCACTCGTAATTACGAAACAGCTTACTTATACATTTAACGATGCAAAACATATTACATTACACAGACACGCGGTGAAGGTGTGTGTGTGATTTAGCATCATCATTTTCATCTTCTTTTTTCTTACTACCTTCATTTTCTTTATTTTCCCCATCTTTATTCTCTTCATCTTCAGCTCCAGAATCATTATCATTGTCCTTGTGTTCACCATCTTTTTCTTTCTTACCTTGTTCGGATGTACTATTCAGCAACTTCCATAAGCGACTGTTTTTATTGGCCCATAAATCACGGAATTTACCTTGTTCTACAATTGTACCATCATAACCTAAAACTAAAATATCTTCACATCTTTCAATTGTGCTTAATCTATGAGCTATACTAATTGTTGTCATATTACCAACTTTCATTAATCTTTCCAAAGTTTCGTTAATTGCAGATTCAGACTTACCGTCTAATGCACTTGTCGCTTCATCTAAGATTAAAACTGGAGGTTCTTTAATTAAACATCTTGCTAATGCAATTTTTTGTCTTTGACCTCCTGATAATAACGAGCCTCGTGGTCCAATATTCGTATTGAATCCATCAGGTAATGAATAAATAAAATCGCAATTTGCTTTTTGAGCTGCCCATTCAACATCTGAATGTGATATCTTTTTGGCTAATCTTAGTGGTAATCCATACTTAATATTTTCTTCAATTGAACCTTCAATTAAAATTGGTTCTTGTTGAACAAATCCAAAAGTTTGTCTAATTGAATGTAATGAAAAATCCTCCATATCATGATTATCAATTAGGATTCTACCGTTCGAAGGTTTATAAAATCTTAATAATAACGAGGCAATTGTTGATTTACCTCTACCTGATGGACCAACAATACAAACATTAGAACCTGCTGGAATTTTAAATGATAATTTCTTAAAAATAACGTTATCAGATCTCGTTGGATATGAGAATTCAACATTTTCAAATTCAATTGCACCTTTACAGATAATCTCTTTATCGCTAACTGGATTTTTAGACTTGTTTAACTTGCTAACTAGTTTATTACCATGAATTGGATCAATTTTTGGTTTCATATCTAACATTTCAAATAATCTACTTGCTGCACCTGCCCCTTTAAATAATTCAGTATAAAAACTTGAAATACCAAATGTTGCACTACCACAGTATTCTGTATAAATTAAATAAGCCGTTAAATCTCCAACTGTCATTGAACCATTCAAAACAAACCGTGTGCCAAAACCTAAAGTTAACAAGAATGTTACATTGCCTAAAATACCAGTCGATCCAAAAAATGTTGCATTTGTGACTGCATCTTTAAATGAAATTTGCCAAACATTTCTAATTTTTGAGTTATAACGATGTAATTCTTTAACTTCTGCGGTAAATGACTGAATTGTCCTAATTGAATTTAACTGTTGTTCACTTACTTTTGTTAATGCACCTGTTGCTTCTTGTAATTGTCTTGAAAGTGATCTAATTTTTAAACCATATAAATAAGAAAAAAATAATAGAGGTGGAGCAAATGACAACATAATTAGTGAAAGTTTCGTGGATAAAATAAACATCATTGTTAATGAAGAACCTAAAACTAATGAATGCTTTATACCATCACTTGCATTTTGAGTAATAGACTTTGAAACAACATAAGCATCAGAACTCAATCTGGAAATTAAATCACCAACTTTATTTTTATCATAAAACGACATATCTTGCAAATAAATCTTTTTCATGAAATTTGAACGTAATCTAGAAACTAGATTTTCACCAATAATTCTCATTAGAATAATTCTTGTAAAAGTTGCAGCAGTTGATAATAATAATAAACCACACATAAAATATAAGAAATTATCTAATGAAAAACCATAAATATTGATATCTTCTAATTGAGTAAAATTTCTAGTTGCATCTAAAATTAGACCTGTAACTTTTGGTAAAGCCATTATAATTGCAGCTGATAAAGTTAACAAAATCATTGCAACAGAAAAAATCCCAAGGTCTTTACGGCCTAACTTAATTAGTCTCCAAACTTCAATAAAGGTTGCAGAGCTTGAATCATCAGGTGAAATATCTAGCCATCTTTCAGTCCATGATTGTTTTCTTTTTCGGGATAAACTTTGTTTAATACTACCATCGTCGTTTTCATTGTTAGAATCCGATCGTATAGTTGACTTATCTTTATTTTGATATTTATAACTTTTGGAAAAAGAACGATTCGAAGTAATTTGATTGAGTAGTAAACTTTTATTTCTATTATTGGAGTTGGATAAAAAGTGAATATCCTGAAAATTTGGATAATTAGTTGATTTGAATCTAGTTTGTATAATTGGTATATGATTTGAATTTTTGATTAATGATTGAATATTAAAGTTCGTTCTATTTATAATTCTAGTAAAGTTAGAAACAAACATTTTCAAACATTCAAAATTCTATACGATGAATAAATACGAAGTTACTATGATGTATTTATGAATGTTATCAATAAAACTGAGAAAAAAATAGGTGAAAGGTTTAATCGTACAACAGTTCAAGATGGAAATTGACACCGCGTCGAAACCGAAATCGGTTTTCCACAAGAATTTGGGATGATGTTTAATATTATAAACATTTCAGTCATTTACGTGATGATCATGTCTCTATAAAATGTTACACATGTTACAGAGAGGATAATAATAAATAAATAAATAAACAAATAAATATAAATAATTTAAAGTTTTGTATTGTATAATTAATTAATCAATTAACACACTTATAAGGTAATGTCCTTACCGGTGGATAAATCAGTTGCCTTAACAACTTCACCATTCTTGATTTGTTGAGCCTTAACTTCAGTAATAAATCTTCTTGAAGCCTTGACTTGTAAGTCTGGCTTTAAAGCCTTAGTGACAGTTTTTGCAGAGATTGCAAAATATTTGTTGATTCTAAAGTAAAAAATGGACGAAGGATTGTCAACGCATCATCAAACATAAGCTTGAATAGGATGTCAATGCATAGATAATTGCTAATAATTGTTAATGATTAATATTTGAAGTAGTTAATAAACGAGTAAAAATATTCACTTCAACCGATGCAAATTTTCAGTTCACTAATAGTTAATTCATGAGCACTTAATGATCCAGCTATTATTATTTTCAATTTAGCAATATTTGTAATATTTTACTATCTCCAATAATTCCAATTTCTATGACGACTTCAAAATAATTAACAAAAACAATTGTAGCTATCCCACACACATTCACCATAATTCGTCGCAATATTTAACGCAAAAGACAATAGGGAAATGTTAGTATTGATTAAGCAAAAAACAGTTAACAGCAAATGATACATACGAGATACCGGCCTTCTTCCAAGCAGACATTTTTTATGGCTATAGTTAATGACAAATATAACGTACATGTGTATATCTCCAAACAAGACTTCAACACTTTGTATAGCGAAACTTAAAGAGAACGCTGGTTGGCTGCAGCGGGGCTGCGTAACCTTTAACGTCGGTCGACGCCCATTTTTTATTTTTCTTCTTCTTGATATTTTCAACATGTTTTTTTCACTTTTTTGACGGTTTGGGCACTTGATCTTTCAAACGTATGGTAGGTTTTACTTGGTATTATTTCTTTCCTTTTAACTTTAAACATGCCTGTAAGTAAGGACCACTATTATAGATTGGCCTCCAATCTTTCGCGAGAAAGAATTCAAGCAGCAACCGCTTTAATTCAAGAGTTATCAACTGAAAATTCTGAATCCGATTTCAAGTATGCATTACAAAGACTTATAACAGGGCTTGCATCAAATCATGATTCTGCACGTATCGGCTTTTCTATGTGTCTTACTGAACTTATTTCTTTGTTGAGTGAAAATCTATTATTTAAATATAAAGCTGAGACTTTCCTTACGGATTTAGAATCAAACTTAAATAAATCAATTAAGAATAAAACAAAGGGTAAAAATTTACGTGCCTACTTGTTTGGTAGAATCTTTGGTATACAATCATTGATTAATTCAACATTACTTGAAGGTTCCTCAAACAATCTAATCATAAAAATAATTAACGAATTGTTTGAAGTTGCTTTAACAAAATCTTGGATTAGAGAAATTTCAATTGTGACAATTGTGAAATTAATTGCAAAGTTAAATCTATCAAACAGTGAAAAAATCATACCTTACATATTGTCAAAATTATCAGAATGCAATTTATTATTATCGATTGATGGATTGTTAGTTTATTTATCAATTCCTTCAGATTTAAGACAACCGTTATCAAATTTGGCAAATTTATCTAATTCTCAACGCTGGAAAAATGATGATCCATTAACAAAGGGTAACTTACCTTTGTTAAAGGATGCATTTCAAGATAAAGTTTCTAGTGATAGTAATGATGATGATACATCTGCAGTTCAAAAAGGTTCCTGGAATCCTCAATTACATTACGTTTGGACACTTTTGTTAAATGAATTAATTGAAAATGAACTTAATGATGAATGCTTACAATCTCAACATGTATCAAAGAAACGTAAATCAAATAATACAAAATCATCGTGTGAATATAATAAACTTTCACTATCAACATTTTGGCCAACTTTTGATGCTACTTTTTTTTCAATTAATTCATCATCTGAACGTAAACATACAGGTTTACAAATTTTACAATTATGTTTTAAATTTCCTTCTTTTAAGCCTGAATTTTTCTTAATTTTATTCAATGAAAATTTGACACGTTGTTTAATCAATCATATTTCCAAAAAGGATAGAATGTTGAATTCTCTATCAAATGAAGTGTTATCTTCAGCAGTTACATTTTCAAAATCTATTCCATTTGGTAGACTGTTTTTAATCAAATCTTTGGAAAAGCAATGTATATTGTTTGATAAAATTTCAAAAACTAAAACAATTAAAGATTGTTTATCTTTGATTCTACCCAATAAGAATGAAAATAATGATAATATAATTGAAGCAACTGAAAACTGGATTCAAATATGTTCATGGATTTTAAGTAAGTCTGACACTGAATTGTTAAATAAAAAAAACGGTGATAGTGCTAAAAATGACATATTAAGCTTTAAACTTGATTCGTTATTTACGCTAATACGTGGTAATAAAAGATTGATTAGATTAGCTTTGAATTCAGAAACGATTGAGAATGCAATAATTTTGAACTTCGTTTCAAACATCAAAAATATACTTGAATATCTGATAAACTTAAATTATATTAAACAAACCGAACCAATTAATGAATTGACTATGAGAATTTCAAAGGATAGATTAAATTCAATTTTAGCTGACTTATTGGAATGTTCCAAGAATAAGATTGATTGGTCCGGAATTATCGTTGAATATTTAAATGCAAATTCGAATAATTTGTTATCCTCGATTGATGAAGGTGGAGATGATGATGAATTAAAAAAAATTAAAAGCGAAGCTATCAAAATTTGGAAGAAATTAAGTAAACAAATAAAAGCTGGTGATTTAATCGATAAGAAACTAAGAATTTCCAAGTGCATAGTTATGCTACTAAGTATTGCTTTATTGGAATTATATAGTGGAGATTCTGAATCATTTGGTATTTTATCTGATTTAATTCATATTTATAACGATTTCACTAATGATAATGAACAAGATGATATTAACACTATTTTGAATACTTTTATTGATTTAATGTTAAGTTACATAACTCAAAAGTCGGGTTTGAAAAAGAGAATCGGGAATGACATTTGGGATAATGTAGTTTATGATGTTGGTGATAAAGAGTTAGAGAGATTATTTGATGTTTTATTAACAAAGGAAAATAAGTTAGGCATGGAACAATTGTTCAATGAAACTGTTGAAGGTTATGAAGATGATGAAGAAGGAGATGAAAGTGAGGATCAAGATGGCAGTAATGATGATGATGGGAATGAGGATGAGGATGAGGATGACAACGACGAAGAAACAGATGATAATAAAGACAAAATTGAAGAAGTCGAAAAATCTACTACTTTGGCACTTGCGAAAGCACTCAACGTTGCAGAATCATCCGAGAATAGTCATGTTGAGGATGCCGCAGACGAGAATGAGGTTGAAGAAGAAGATTATGAAGACGATAATAATAATAATTATGATGATGATGATGATGATGATGATGGTGATGATGATGAGTATGAATCTGATGAATCAATGTCAGATGAACAAATGATGGCACTTGATTCACAATTATCAGCAATTTTTCAACAACGTCAAAGTTCAATAAATGAATTAAGAGGTTCATCCAATAATGGTAACGAACGTAGATTAGAAGCAAAGGATGCAAGAGAATTAATGTCCCTATTTAAATTGAGAATTTTAGATTTACTGGAATCCTATGTTAACATCAATTCTGAAGACTCAGAATGTCTTTCAATTTCAATTATTTTATTAGACTTGATGAGTTTGACAATTGATTTAAAAGTTGGTGAAAAGGCAAATAAATTAATCAAAAAGATTTCAAAAAATACATTTGAAGTCAAAAATGATAAAGAATTAGAAAAGTCAATTAATTTAATAAGCACAGTTTTAGATCGTGCCGCAAATGCTAAATTTAATGCTTTAATTCAAGCATGTAGTCAAGTTTCAATTTATATTATTAGATCAATCGTCAATTATGATACCGAAAGATATGAAGAATTAATAACAAAAACTACGAATATCTATCAAGCACATTTAATCAAATGGTCGATTCATTCAAATGATAAGACAACGCCAGGTGTTTTTATTGATTTAATCAATTGGTTAAATTCAAAGAGATCTTCTCTTAAGAAAGATTAGGTTTTATATACAAAAAAATATATAGAGTAGATATATAAACAGCATTATTAAGAAAATTAATAATAATGAAGGAAAAAAAATATTGTACAATTTTAAATTTAATATACTGTGATTATAATGTAAATAAAAGATAAGCTTATCTTCTATTCCTTTGCTTTTGACTTCGCATCTTTATACAGGTTATCTCTACGAGAATCAACTCTGTTTAAGAAATCTTGTTTTTCTAGATAACCATTTTTGTTCTTATACTTTAATTCGTCATTAATTTTATTTTTATCAACATAAGTTGCCCAATCAAGTCTTGATTTTTCTAGTGTTGATAATTTTGTCTTTGAAGAATTTGATATAACTGCATCTAATAAACTTGCTCGTTTTCTCTTTCTTCTCAAGTTTGGGTTTGTGGATAATGGCGAGGATAATGGTAATGACGATTGTGGTGGTGTTGCAATGGAATTTGGCGTTTCCGTATTTGCCTGTTTGATGATAGTTGAATTGAGATGAGCCTTTGCTTCTTGAGAATTTATGTCCACAAACTTTTCTTCAACAACAGTTTTACCTGCAAATTCATAAGATCTAGTTATTTTAATCTTTTTGTCGCCTAAAACATAAGATTGGGTATTGTTTTCAATTGGTATATTTGATGTAACATTAGATTTCGGCTTTACAGATGATCTATTAAGTTCAGCCCATATGGAGTTAATATCAGTGCTTGAAGTAGTTGACGAATTTACAACAAGTTTACTTTTCTTTTCTAATCTTTCTCTTTCATTTTCAAGTTGTCTTTGGGCCCTGGTTTTGATTAAACCACCTTCACTTGATTCAATTTTACTATAATTTGCAATTTCTTTTTTATCTTCATCACATATATAATCATCATCATTTGCCGCATCACCTTCACTATCACTTTCTCTATTAACATTTTCCACATCCTTAGAAGCGTCTATAGCAAAATCTTCATCTTCATCTTCATTATAATCATCATCTTGTGATTCATTAGGGGTTGCATTTGTTACGGAATTTGATACGGCAATATCTCGAGACTCAGAATCGCCTTTATTTTCAGACTTTATGTGTTTATCCTTTGCAACACTAACATTCACTTGGATGGTATCTTGTGTCTGATGAGCTTCTGTGTGGGTCGTGGCAGTGACAACCATAGCTAGATATGATGTGGTTGGAAATGGAAGAGGATTTGCCTCTGAAGAGGACACACAACGCAACGCGAAGAGGAATTGAAATCAGAATGAAAATTTAATAATATACAGCAGCAAACAAGAAAAAAAAATTGATCCGAACCAGTCCTGTCGCGGCATTTGCCAGAAACAAAAAATGCTCAGCTTTTGTTTATTACTAAAATCTTCTCTGTATAAATTACTTGTTATTCAAAATTCCAAATCTATCAAAATCCATATGCTCAAGAGAAAGAACGAAGAGTTTGAAGAATCGAAGGAGTCTACGCATTACGTAAAAAGGGTAGCTCTCGATGCAGAAGCTGTCGAAAGAAAAGACATCGAAGATGATAAACAAAAAACATCAGTTTCGTTGTCGACAAATGATAACCAGCAAGACAATAATCAGACAAATAGTAATCAATTAGATGATAATCAATCTGAAACACAATTTCAAATATCTTTCATTGATAATGCTGATGAAAATTCTAATAAGTCACCATCCACCTCAACGCAACCTCCAAGTTCTATACCTTCAAAGGAAGATTTTGTTTCAAAACAAACAACTGATGGACCAATTTCATCTCATAAAGTTCAAGATAACGATCCAACCTATGTTCACTTTCGTATGTTAGCATCTATTTCGGATACTGCTAATATTGTTGGTAAAGGTGGTGAAGCGATTAATAAAATTAAAGATCAATCAAATGCAAGAGTTAATGTAAGTGAAAACTTAAAAGGTATTCCAGAACGTATAATCAGCGTACGTGGTTCAGCTGAATATGTTGCAAAAGCATTTGGTTTAATTATTAGAACAATTAATAATGAACCTTTTGATCAATCTTCAAACATAGACTCAAAATCGTATAATTTAAAATTACTATTTCCCCATTCAATTATGGGTTATATAATTGGTAAAAAAGGATCAAGGTTTAGAGAAATTGAAGAAAATTCTGCTGCTGCCTTGAAGGCAAATGATCAAATATTACCTGCTTCCACAGATAGAGTTTTGAATATTACTGGTGTTGCAGATGCTATCCATATTGCAACCTATTATGTCGCTCAAACAGTAATTGAACATAAACAACAAATTTTGAAGGCTGTTTATTATAACCCTGCCAATTATAGTCAGCCTTTATTGCCTGCTCTATCTTTAAATCAAAATAATAATAATGGTATTAATAATAACAAACCAAATCAGTTCAATAATTTCAGTAATCAGCAAAACATGATGGGTATGCAAAATCCCATGATGTCAAACGTTTATGATCCTAATCAAATGAAAATGCAAATGGGTTTTAATCCAATGATGTCAAATGGTATTATTAGTACCGGTAACCAAATGCTTCAAAATAATTTATCTGTATCTTCAAATACAAAACCAGGTGAAACAATTACTGGACCAGATGGAAAGATCAATCAAGATTTATTTGTTCCCCAAAAACATATTGGTCTAGTTATTGGTCGTGGTGGTAAAAATTTAAAAGATATTAGACAAAATACTGGTTGCTATGTTAAAGTTAATGATGAAATTCCAGGTGCAGTTGACAGAAAATTAACACTTATTGGTAATGTCTATGGCATTCAAAACGCCATTGTTTTAATTAATAACAAAATTGAAAATGAAAAACAGAGACAACAAAGAGATGAGAATAATAATTAACAATAAAATTAGTGATAAATGACAAAGATGCTTATAAGTTCAAATATTTTCGTTCGTGATGTTGCTTTTGTTTTCATGCTTTATTTGTTTATCCTTTTTTACTTTTTATTACTTTTTAAAAAAAAATCAAAAAACTCTTTTTTAGAATCCTTTCTATCTTAATCTACTTTACTCTACCTTCTTTCCTCCTTTATTTTAGCTTCTCTGCTTATTTTCTTTGCTTTTACTTTTTTTTGCTTTTACTTTTTTTTGCTTCCCTCCTTCTTTGTTTTCTACTTTTATTGCTCTTTCCCCATACTCCTTCAAACTCCTTGTACTTTTACCTTTAGATATTATTTTTTCATTTTTTTTTCTGAAATTATTTGTTAGACACTTCCTTCATCATTTGAACATTCATGCATTTTTTAAATTTTACATCACCACTAAAGAATATTCATTTAGAATTGTATTTGATTATGTTCACATTTGCGTGTACATTATTATTATTATTAGTAGTAAATAAAATAAATATTTCTGTTTTGTAGTAACTCTACAAAAAGAAACAAAAAATATAAATGATGGTCCTCAGTTTTTACAAATGTGGAACCCTAAAACTAGTCAACAACATATTTACGACACTAAATAGCCCTTCTCCTAAAACTAATCCACTACTGAAAATGATTAAACTTACTTTACCACTTTCTTTATTGTTAAAATTAAGCTTTTTCATCCAATAATAACTTGTTAAACCTCCCAAAAATCTAGCTAATGTAAATGATGGTGTATTGTAAATTCCAATACCGACAGCAACTCCACTTGGTATGAATTTTGTGATTTTATAATACTTATCACCTTCTTTTGTGATACCTCTGAGAAATGACAAACTTAAGAATAACAATCCAAAAAATAAAACAAATGTACTAACTTTTTCTGGTAATTGATGACCGTTGACTAATCTTGCACAATCAATCCAAATCACAGCTGTTGGAATTTTAAATAAAGGACCAGGAATTTCATAAATTTTGTCGTACCATCTATACATTGGAGCTGCAATTAAAACTCCCCATATACTACCTAAAATTTGTCCAATAAACTGGTCTTTTGGTGATGCCTGTAATAAATGGCCCGTTTTCAAATCTTGCATTAAATCACCTGCTTGTTGAGCAGTTGCTTCAGACAATGCGCCAACAATCAAATTAATTAAAACCGATCCGGGCCTTGTAGATGGTATAACTAAAGCAGTTAATAATTGTGATAATTTTCCAATGCCTGAAACCGGATTTAAATCTGTTTCACCTAATGATTTGACACCAACTAATGATAAAACAAACGAAAGTGGAATGGTTGAAATTAAAATCCATGGAGGTATAACTGATCCAAATATAAGTTTCATAGAAATAATCAACAATGGGCAACATAAAATTATCCCAATTGTCGGAATCATAAAATTAATTGATTCTTCGTCTCCGCTTTCATCTTTTTTATCACTCGATATTTCTTTATTAAAAAATGTAATTCCACTATGACTTGAATTATTAATAGTTCTAATTTCATTATTATTATCATCCATACTTGAATATGAACCTCTTGAGTTGGATTTAATGGATTGGTTTTCGTGTGATATTCCTTGAGATGATGTAACATTAATTAAATTCGATGATTCATTTACCATATCATTGGGAGATTGTGGAGGTAATTTAATATACTCATTTGAAGATAACGCTAAATTTAACGATTTATAAACCAATAACCCTAAAGAAACAATTGAGTCAGCAATCATAATTGATAAACTAACCCACATAATCCAACCTTCAGATCCATCTTTCCAACTACCAGTCTCACCAGGAGCCCAGCCCTTAAATTTTGCAAGTGGTGATAAAATACACCAACCCAAAACCATACCCACCAACATACCACAAGTGGTTTCAAATCCCATAATTATACCTTGCCCTATATATGCAGGTGATGGAGTAAAATTAATTAAATATTCATTAGATAAATAGTTACCGAATATTGGTAAAGTTCTAATTTGTGGTATGAAATATGATGTTAACGTATAAATTGACGATATTAAAGCAGTAAAAAGTAACATAACTATATCTCTTGAATAAGTTTCCTTTTCTAGTACAGGCAATATATATTCACTAATTGAGTGATGTGTTGTCAATTCGTTTATTTCAAATTGTTGTTCAACTTGTTGATCTATTTCATGTTGCTCTTCGATTGTTAACAAATTTTCATTTGTAGTGATTGCGGAAATTTCATTATTTGAATCAATTTCTTGAATAGATATTTCATTATTATTGGGTTTTGAACTTGATAAATTTTTTAATGGGAAATTATGAAAAACACTGATCAGTGTGGCGGTTGCACTACCACTTGGAAATTTTAATTTCTGTCGAAGAATGAACTCTTTTCTTAAAGGAATTGCAAAAAATACTCCAAAAAATGCTAGTCCTGTACTCCAAAGCAATAAGCTCCACCATTGTTTAAAAGGTTGAAAAGTAAGGACTAGTTCTTTATTTATTAAGCCAGCTTCTTCAGGTGTAAGCAATTTTTCAATTGCAGGAATAATTCCTATAAATCCATATGCTAGGGGACCGGTTGCAACTGCAACTGCAACACTTTGTACAAAGACATTTTCTTGTGGTGTAAATGAAGACTCCAATGGAAAATATAAATTGAATACTTTAAATAAGGAATATGCAAGTAAAGCAGCTGGCAAAGACATCATTGAAACCCATCCTGTTTGTAAACCAAACTGAAAATTAGATAATAAAATCAGTGTACCTATACCAAAGCCAACAAGTGTCCCACGTAATGTAATTTGAGATTGTTGTAAAATTTTGTTTTGTATTTGATCTTGATTTAAATTTAGATTTAAATTTTGTGATTGTGATTGTGACTGATTATTAATCATTGTATACAATTATCTGGGGACTTAACAAAAACAACCCGTTACAATTAATATTTAAGTTTCAAATGTATTACACCTGCGCAATACAACCAATATCTTCGAGATGAAGTATTTCAAAATTTCTTTAGAATAAGCAGGAAATTCATATCCATTTAAACATAAAACTTTCACGATTGGAATGATTCAAATAAAATTCATGTACATGGCGCATATATTTTCTCTATTCGGAAGTTTAGTACTATCGGTTATTTTTTGTTATTTTTGTTATTTATTCACTACAACATTATACAACAGTTTTCGTACTAACTAAAAAGTACGTATTTTAAAATATCTCCAAGTGTCATTATACCCAATAGTTTACCTTCATCGTCAAGAACAAATAATCTATGTAGCCTACTCTTTCTTATCGTTTCAAGAACGACAAATAAAGAATCTGCTAATGTACAAGTATACACACCTTCAAAATCATCAGTACGCTTCAATAAAGCTTCACCAACAGATAATGATGGATCTACATGAACTCCACCTTTTATTAACGAAAGTAAATCGACTGCTTCATAAACATTAATCAATTTATTATCATCATCTAAAATGGGCACAGAACTTATTTGATGTTCAATTAACAGATTTATTACTTCGCCTATTGAAGTATTTAGTCTTGCATGACATAAATTTGAAGAGGTACCAATATTTAATTCTCTTAAAGGTTGTAAAAGAAATCTTGTTTCACGACAATTCATACTAACGAATTTTAGAATACGATATTGCGTAAGAACAGAAACAACAATTTCTCTTTGAGTTTCTTCATCTCTATCAATTAAAGGTATTCTTCTTGCAGATGATTTGATCATTTCAACACAGGCATCATAAAGAGATCGAAATGGATGAATTGAACAAGTGTCTAAAGCAGAAGAACCGGACATTGAACCAATATTTGCTAAACCATCTAATGTTAAAGTTTCAGATAAATTAACACTTTGATCAGGAGTATTGGCAGCATAATGAACAACATTTAAAAAATCAGAAGCTGTTAAAAGGCCTGCAAACTTCGATATTTTGGAATTCCATAGTGGGGCAGAAACAATTGAATTTTGTAAAAGAACATTCAATGCACGTTTGACTAAAAGAGAGGTGTCAAAAACAATTAAACGATAAGAAACTGGTAACACATCAAATGAAGTTTTAGATTTGAGAAACTCACGAATAATATTAAGGGCTGCTCTTTGATCAGTGACAACTGAACCAGGCTGTTGAACGGTATCCACGGCCATTGGCTGTGGGTCTGCAGTGGTGGACATCTTGGATGTAAGTAAATAATGTATTGGTATATGAAGCGTTTAGAAAGAATTAAGTTCACAGAAAACTAATTTAACTGTCAGTTCACAACTCCACTATCACTAATATTGAAATCATGCAGAAACAAAATGGAAGAAAAAAGAAAATGGAAAGGGACCTGTCCAGAAAAAGGCAAAAAAGCGAAAATAAGAAAACATAAAATATGAATAAATGAGAAAATAAAATTTTTCATTTCCATCCCAATTTGAAAATTGCAGATTTAATATTTCATTATCGGATATGCCTTACCTTTCGTTTCTTATATGTCATCATTCCAATCCAGCTGCAGACTTTCCTTGCATCCTTCCTGTGTAACAGAAGCATTTTTACCTTTGGTGTTGCTAGTGTCTCTTTTTTCCTTGTGCTGACTATAGATCAATATTCATTCTATACTTGATACCTTCCCTATACTTTGCTTTTGCATTTTTTTACACTTTTTGCAGTTTATCTAGAAAAATATGATGACTATATTAGCTACAATTAATCCTGAAAAAAGATCGATTGACACTGTGTCTTCCAACGGCAACGAATCTCAACATAGGTCAACAAAAAGAGCCAAGAAGGTTTCTGGTTCTACTAATAATAAGAGTACTAATAATCTTAGTAATAATGATAATGATAGTGGGTCGTTTACTTCTAAAATGATACTACAGTTAGCTAAATCTGCTATATCTTCATTAAATGAAGAAAGTTTCTCTCTAAATTCAAATACTTATGATGAAGCACCAATTGATTCATTAGCGTATTCCATATCATTGCCAAATTCAAATCCTAAATCAATTAATTCTGAAAATTTATCTTTAATAATATCCCAACTTACTTGTGAAATTGCAAGATTTGATTCTTCAAAAGCGTTACCTCTAATACATTCAATTTTAAAGGTAAATTGGATGTATCATGCTTCAAAGTTTCAAAATTTTTCTCAACATTATGCCACATTTTTAACAGTTTTAGTATCAACTATGCCATCATGGTGGAAAGATGTTGCAGAAAAAATAATTTATGATTTTACAAAAGCTGATCCTTCATTTTTGAATTCACATCATGAAACTCTAAAAAAATTAATTGCTTTGGCTCCAACTTCTTCAAATTCTTTGCCAAGTTTATTGAAAGCTAATTACCCAAATAAAAATTCACCAAAAGATGAGATTATAAATTATGTCAAGAATATCTTATACCTTACTGGATATTACCATGTTTTAATTAACTATGTTTGGACTTTGATCTTTGAAAATTTTATCAAATTGGATGTCGATTTCCAAAATCAAATTGATGAGATTGATGATGATGATCTATCAGAAGCGTTGGGTTTTGATGAATCCGATAATGAAAGTGATGACGATGATGGAGATGATGAAATGAGAAACGATTCAGAAGAAGAAGAAGAATATGATGATGATGATAATGATAATGAGGATGATAATGATGATGATGATCTGGATGTTAACGACTATAATCTGAAAACTCTAGATAATAATTTTTCTGATTCACATGATGAAAATGATGACTATATTGCTCAGAATAGCCAAAAGAGCAAAATTATAAAGAAAGTTAAGTTTGCTGAAGATACAAAAACTCTTAATGGCAACGAAGAAGAAGTTGAACCTAAAAATGGTAATACACATGATGATGATGATGATGAATTTGATGATGAAATGTTAGATTCTGAAGCAGAATATACAATTGAACTTGAATCATTATCGGATTTGTCAATTAAAATTGATAGTTTGCTTTCATCCATCCTAGAATATCTAAAACCAAATTTATTAGTTGAATCCCTAGAATCTAATCAAGGCATTCCAATTTTTAATGCTCTAATAAATGTTTTCCGTACAATTATTCTACCAACTCATGGTACAAAGGCAACACAGTATATAATATTTTACGCGGCTCAACAACAACCTGAATTGATTGATGCGTTTTTAGTTTCATTATTTGAAATTATTTTCAGTACTGATAAAAAGAAAGGAGAAACATTACAATGTTCAATTTCTTCTTCATTGATGAATAACTCAACCAATATTGGTAGTATAAATACCAAAATTACGGGTATTCAATATCTTGCAAGTTTTGTTGCTCGTGGAAAAAACTTATCAGATACTCAAATCTCATCGGTTGTTACATTTTTAGTTGATTATTGTACTGCATATATGGAAGAGCATGATGATGATGGTGACGATGATGAAATAAATAACAGACGCAGTGAAATTCACTCCAATTTCTCATCAGGTAATAGTAGTGATCATGCAAACATTAAAAGAGAATTTAATCCAACGAAACATTCATTATTCTATAGTCTGGTACAAGCATTAATGTACATTGTTTGCTTTAGAAAAAATTCGTTAAGAGAATCTGATGATCAAATAAATAAAACAACAATTAATAATGCCAATTCAAATTCAAATAAAACTGGCTGGGTCGCCGCATTAGATAAATTTTTTACAAGAGTTATCATATCAAAATACGATCCATTAAGATGGTGCAATGAAACTGTTGTTTTGATATTTTCACGTGTTGCACAATCTGAAGGCATTTGTTATACATGGAGCGTTATTGAGAGAATAAGGAGAGAAAGAGTTGGCAGGGTAAATAATGATAGAAAAGATAATAATAATAAAAATAATAATAATAATAATAACAGCTTACCAGCTTCTTCTTCTTCCACATCACTTTCAACAAAAGGTTCCAATGTTACAGTTGGTACACAATCATCAATGCGTGCAACTCAAGAATTCCTAGATTTGATTGCAGTTTTCCCATTTGATCCTTTATTATTGAAAAAATCGAAACAAATTGTTGAAGCAACATATGTTCAATGGGATAATAGTGAAGATGATGATGACGATGATGATGATGATCATTATCAACGTATTTGATTAAAAAATAAAATTAAAAACTTTAACGAATTAATTAATAAAATAAATTTATATACCTTTAATAGATCTACTTTAATATAAAAATCTTAAATTTATCATGATTTAAATAATCACTCTTCTTAAACCTTTAACTGTCCATTCTTTTTTGCTATCACTCCATGAGCAACCTAATAATTTTCTATTAGTAACTGGGCATTTTCCACCATCCTCTTTTGGTTGATCCCTAAGATATTCATAAATACATTTGTAACAAAAGACATAACCAGTTTCGATAACGGCATGGTTATGGATTGTACTCTCACAAATTCGGCATAATGAACTATCTTCAGATGACGTAATAAATTTCGACCTAATATCATCATTCTGTAATGCATCAATTGGAACTATTGATGGTACAATTGGAGTTTTAAAATTTGTTGAATCATCAGTTTTATTATACTGTGCATTTCTATCTGAATTATACCATTCTAAAAATTTTAATAAAAATATAGAAATTGGTAATATTGTATCAGTTGTTGTCCACGCTAATTTACGTAATGGTTGGGATATGGATTGAATCTGTGATGAAATCGTTGATAATAAAGTTGGAGGGACATTCGGAGTTAACAGTGACTCGGAATTTGGTTTTGGTTTCAAAAAGTTGTCCATTCGTTGATGATCTGATGATGTGATACGTGAATATGATATTTTTGATAATAATTGAATTATTGTAATTGAAGAAGTTTTGTCACATAAATAAAGCATATTAAGAAGTAATGTAACTAATTTTAACATAATTTTAATAACTGGATAATACTTGAAAAATGCATATTTTGCTATTTTTTTCAGTTTTATTGAAAAAGTAAGGAGTTCTAAAGATATCGATCGCTTTTCATCATGAGATTCTTCATCTATTTTTTCGATTTGTATAGTATTCAACAGATAAACGGGAACTAATTTTTCACGATATTGTTGTAACTTTGTTGCTATATAAGGTATACCAACGATATCTAAAAGTGATAAAATTATTTGTGCTTTGGATAACCGTTTCAAATTATTACATTTTAATGAATCTTCGTTAGATGATGGTGAGATTAATATTTTGGAATTTGTACGTTTAATACCATAAAATTTTTCAATAAATGTTGAATTCCATGTTTGTAAATATTTATATTCTATAAATCCACGCAAGAGAGCATTCAATTCATCAAAGTTGTTTAAAATTCGAATTAATAAGCCTGGATACCTATGAGTATAATGCGCAAGTAAGAATTGTAAAGAGGGTGTTAAAAGAGAATCAACTTGTGCACATGATGCAACTTCAAAAATAGTTGGTTTTTTTATATTCAACTGACTAGAATCTAAAGAGGAATAGAAATCCATAATTTTGTTTGTGCTTTAGTACTACTAGGAAAAGCATAATCTTCTGTGAATTAAGGTTATCAATCTGCCAACTCTTAGAATATTAATTTATGTGCGAATCACGACAACAGATTTGTTGTTAAAAGTATGTAATTTAGAAGATTTTATTGGTAAATATCGTTATGTAAATCATAAGACTTGCTTGTATGGAGTTGTTTTAATACAATATTTTTTTCTGGGTTGACTTGTATATGTATTGTATTATAAATAGTATTCTTACTTTACTTTTTATTTACCAAAAATTTCACGATATAGAAAGAAACTTCAAAGAATGTTTTTAAAAAAATTGTGAGAAAGAGTAAAATCAGTGAAATTCCATATCTTCGAATTAAACTTTTAAGTTGGCAAAATAATAATTAATTAACATTTATCAATAGAGATACATAGCATACAGTTATAGGTATTTTAAATTTTATCCAAAAATAAAAACCAAATGTGAAGAAAAACTTTCCTAACTATCCAAATATTCTAGAAAAAAACATTGTAGAAATTGCCCACGCGGTAACATGAACTCTAAGAGCTTCCGTTTTGAAATAAAAAGTCAGTTTCATCAGTTTGATCTCTGATTTGTTCTTCTCGTAAGAACACCAAAAAGTTTTTAGTAACAACAAATGGCATCTAGACAAGAAGTTGCATCCATTATTGTGGATTTCCTTTCAAATGAATTGAAGAATGGTGACATTCCAGATGATAACAAAGATTCAATTGATTTTGCCATCGAAAGTATAACCGATGTTTTTGAAGTTGATTCAACAAAAGTAGCTTCCATCAAGGAAAAATATGGAAACAAATCATTATCTGACTTGATTTCTGCAGCTCAAAACATTGAATCTACTGCGGCAAATGTTGCATCTGAATCAGTACCAATCCATATCGATGAATCCGATGAACAAACTAAAGAAAAGGCAGAAGCTCTTAAATTAGAAGGTAATAGAGCAATGGCTGCAAAGGACTTTGATACTGCTATTGCTAAGTATACTAGTGCAATTGAATTTATTCCAACTAATGCAGTTTATTTATCCAACAGAGCAGCAGCTTACTCTTCTCTGCGTAAACACGATCTTGCGCTTGCAGATGCGAAGAAAGCAACTGAAGTCGAACCAACATATGCTAAAGCTTGGTCAAGATTAGGTCTTGCTAATTATGCTCTTGGTAAGCCTGAAGAATCATTAAAGGCATATGAAAAAGGTTTAGAAGTTGAAGGTTCATCCCCATCTGATGCAATGAAGAGAGGTTATGAAACTGCAAAGAAGAAAGTTAGTGATAATTTAATGAACTCATTAAATACTCCCGATGTTGCCGATTTAGCAGACCCAGTTGCTGCAAACTCTAACTCCAATGCTGCCGCAGATGCTGCTACAGGCACTGGTGCAGGTGGCATGCCAGATTTCTCAGCATTTGCCAACATGATGGGTGGTGGTGAAAATGGTGGTGGCTTAGGCGGTTTAGCTGGCCTGATGAACAATCCACAACTCATGCAAGCTGCAGCGCAAATGATGCAAGATCCAAACGCTTTAAATAATTTAATGAATAATCCCCAAGTAAAACAAATGGCGAACTCAATGGGTCTTAATTCAGATGGTCTTGAAGGTCTTGCAAACAATCCAATGTTACAAAATATGGCAAAGAATTTCATGGGTGGTAATAACGGCAATAACAACCAATAAGTTTGACTTCACAGCATTTAACTTTTTTTGACACTGCATTAATTGTGATTTTATATTTTTTTAAACATTGCTCTTATATTCACAACCGTTTATCTTTTTTATAAAAATACTAAAAATCTACACTAGCTTAGAAACTTTTAATCTATGTTCTCTTAAACTTAATTCCCATGCACTCATTTCTCTTTTTAATTCCGCCATTTTACCCTTTGCATAATCTTGAAATGCATTTTTAAAAAGATCAATCCTAAACTGATAAAATTTGCTAACTAACATTGCCAAATTTTCATAACTTTTTCTTAGTTCAATATTTAGTTCAACAAGTTCAGTCCTAAATTTGAAAAATGTTTCCAATAATTTTTTAATGTATGAAATTCTTCGGTTTTCAACAAACCAAGATTCAATGGCTAAATCATTCAAGTTGGTTAATTCTTCAATTTTTTTGGTTTCTTCTTTTGCCAAATAATCATTTTCTTCATTATTATCCAATGATCCATAATCATTTTTGAAGGCTATTTTCAAGATATCTCTTCTGAGTCCTTCAATATAGTCCTCTTCCATGACATCACTTGTTAAAATATCAATCTGTTTAAAAGCCGTTGATAGAATAGCCTTTCTATTAGATCCAGGTAAATTACCGGAAATGACATTAGGTGACATTGAACCATCAACGCCACTACCTGCAATTCTATCAAGCTCACTTCTAACGGTTTTTAGATCACCGACAATTTTCTTCCATTTTCTTAACTTGGTTGTACGCATGTCATTTGACACTATAATTAATTCTTGAGCACTAGCATATAATAACCTTGTTTTATCTAAAAAAATATCACTTGAATCTTCAACACGACATTCTCTAAACCTTAAAGCTGAATCAACAATCCATGGCATATCAGTACGCAATTTATCTAGGTCTTTTGCTTCCACATCACTTAATGTAAATGTTCTATAAAATTGTGCATAAAGCTTCCCAAAAGATTGTAATTCAGCAACTGTATACTCTAGAAATGCTTCATATGCAATTATATCTTCACTTTTCATGATCATCCTTTTGAAATTCAAACCATTTAGTAAAATTGATTTTTTATGTGCAAAAGCCTTGGCATAAAGTTTTTTGATTACAGTGCGTTCGTCTAACGATGTGACAGCCAGTATGTTTGGTTCTTGTGGAGTCAGTAAATAGTTTTGAAGAGTTTCTGTATGTTCCAATGTACCATTTTTAAAAAGTGCCTGGATCAACAAGTTTAAATTATTTATCAAACAATTAATTTTCAATTTATTAGATGATGAAATATTGCCTTTCATACTGACTAATGAATGTTTAGGAAACCAAATATCAGGTTTATTGAAATCAAATGGAATGCATGGATTTTCCTTTTTCAATAATTTGAAAGCTTTAATAACATCAGAAAATGGAACTAAAATAATATCGCTTTGACCCATTTTGTTAACGACCCTAAAATAGCAACACAATCCATGATCTGGCTCAAATCTTGCTCTTACACATGCAATATTCAAATTTTCACCATACTGGGTCATAATAAATTGAACTTCCAATAGTTTGGCAATTTCTCTATTAATGCATTCACCCCATCTTTCTAATTTGACATAATCCAATGCGCCCATAAACATAAGAGGATCAACAATACTTAAACAAACTCTTGAATCATTGATTAGAACTTTAACATTATCAATCCGATTATATCTAACAGCGGACGAGACAGCGCTTTGATTTGCATCATTTAAATAATTCATTTCTAGACCTTCAAAAGATTTCAAAAATAATTCTAAAGTTACCGAATCTCTTATTATATGCATCAAAGTATTGCGCTTATTATCCAAATGTTCCCTATGACTGAATTTCCTACCATGATCAACATACCATTGTTTAACAGTTGGCAGGGTGAGATTCATCATTTCATCATAATGCGGGTGATCGTAACAACGAATACAAGCCATTAACGGTGTATTACCAAAACCATCTTTTTTAGTCCAATTCACGTAACTGCCAAAATCAGATATTAGCCAATGGGAATTATAAAGAAAATGACCAACAGTCATACTATTAACATCCTCTTGATTGATAAATATTTCAATTTCTTGTGGTGTTGCTTGTAATATAATTTCTGCAATGGTATTAGCTGACGGGTGTTTTAAATCTAATGCAACTGCCAAAAGATTGGATTTGTTTATGTTTCGATCTTCAAGTAAATCATCTAACGTAAATATATATTCAAATTGTAACAATACACTCATTAGTTCTTCGTTATTTTGCTGTAATGCAAACATTAAACAAGATTCACTATTCAAAGATTTACTTCTTACAAAGTTATCAAGTGGTATAATTGTGGTAGGGTTATTGAGAGGTTCTAATAAGGCTTCGATTTGTCGAAATATCTTCTTATCATCCTCTTTATTGACAGTTGTTGAAGAATCACTTGAAACTGCACCAATTAATCTCCATAAAACTTCATTTTGCAGTGATTTAGAAATTAGAACTTGCAATTTATCATTATCATGGAAATATTTTATTGCAATTTCTAAAGACGAGATAGCGTATCCTAAAATTCCAGTGTCTATTCTTATTTCTGAATATGCATAATTTTTAATATACTTTAACTGACTATTCAAGTTCGGTATTTTAGCTAAACATATGACAAAAATTAATAAAATAATCAAAGTATCAGCATCTATTGCACTATTGGAAGATATTAATTCGACAGTATCAATAACAATTTTACATTTGGTTGTTGAATTTGTTGCATAACTTATATTTTTGAACTCTTTTATTGCCTTAACTGATCTTTCAATATATTCTAACATTAAATATGAATTACTTATAATTTTATCAGGCAATCCTATTTCTGTTATACTTAACCATTTAAGTTTTTCGTAGGCAATTAACATATTTGCATCATCTTGATTAGCTGAAAATTTGACATATTTTGTCCAGAATCGATCATATATACTTGATTCTAAGTGATTATAAAGAGACTCACGCAATTCCTTTTCATTATACACATTTAGCATTGATTTAAACGTATTTGAGTCAAGTGTATTGAATATTGCCGAGCCTCTTTTCACAATAACAATAAATGCTTTTTCTAAATCTTCCAAATTTTTGCATTTTTTAAAAGTACATTCAGTAAACAATGTTTTAAATTTTTTTTGTATTTCTATAAGCCCAGGAAATTTATTAATCATTTTATCCAACGGTATAATTTCATTTGGTTTGCTGTTATTCTCGATTTTTGTATCATCTTGATTTGATATACTAACTTTATTTTCAAACTCTAACAGACTTTCGGATGTTCCAATAAACTTAAAATTACCGAAAAGACAATCAGTTATATAAATAATGTGAAAACATGTCCCAAATGGTATGTAATTTGCGAATCCTCTTATTAATTCTTGTCTAATAATATTCACCTGAGCTGGATATTTAAAATTTTTTAAGGTCGTTATTGAGTCGCCTTTAATAATAACAGTACTATTACTCAAAGTAGTAAATTCCTTATGCGTTCGTATTCTTGGTTCCTTTGTAACATTTAACCTAACGATATGGGAAAACACAAAATCAAGATCTTTGCATTTTTCGGAATATGGTTTGCCGGTATCTTTGTCTACATGTAACATCAAAAACATCGTAGAAGGAACCAAAACAGCATAGTCGCCCGGATTATCACACAATCGACTGACAACTTCTTTTAAAGGACCCGATTTTTTGAAATCTTGATTATTAAAAATATAATTCAAGAAAGGATTTGATAGCCATGCACAAATCTTTTTAGTAACAAGTTCTTGGTTTTTCACAGGTTCTGACACTTGAAAAGCAGTGCCTGTATTTGGCATCTCTATTGTAAAAAAAATGCTAGTCAATGGAAATTTTCAGAGGAAAATGGGAAAAACTTTGTGTTTTTTTCTTTGATCCAGACTCTTACTGCGTTTAATCATGTTGAATTTCAAGCCTTCTCAGGGGAGATTTTTGTTTCGTGGGACAATTTTGTAATCCCCGCATATCTTTTTAAACATCGTGGGCAGCCCGGTTGATTTCATGGGCCGTATTTCCAATATAAATTTCAATAAAAATTTTCAGTTATTAGCTAGTAATCTAGTATTTTATTGAGCTTTTCTTATCTCAGAAAAACAATCATAAAAAAACAACATGGGCAAGGGTAAGAACAAAGAGAGAGATGAACCAAGACGTAGTAACAAGACATCTAATGGTCATCATAATCGTGGCCATAATGGTAAGGGTAGACAAGAAACAAAATATTCATCAGTGTTAAGACAAGCTAAATTTCCAACAAAACTTGCAATGTGGGATTTTGAGCATTGTGATCCAAAAAGATGTAGTGGTAAGAAGCTAGAAAGATTAGGTCTTATTAAAGGTTTGAGAATTGGACAAAAATTTCAAGGTATTATTGTTACTCCGAATGGTAAGGGTGTTGTTTGTCCCGATGATAAAGAAATTGTTGAACAATTTGGGGTGGCTGTTGTTGAATGTTCATGGGCAAGATTAGAAGAAGTTCCATTCAGTAAAATTGGTGGTAAATTTGAAAGATTATTACCGTATTTTGTTGCGGCTAATCCTGTTAATTATGGTCGTCCAATGAAACTTAATTGTGCTGAAGCAGTTGCTGCGTGCTTGGCAATTGTTGGTCACCAAGACTGGGCACTAGAATTACTACAAAACTTTTCATGGGGCCCTGCATTCTTAGAAATTAATAAGGAGTTGTTAGAAATGTATAGTGAATGTACAGATTCGGAAAGTGTTTTAAAAGCTGAAAAGGCGTTCTTAGAAATGATTGATAAGGAAAGAGAGGAGAAGAAGAAGTTAAAAAAAGAAATCGATATTTGGGAACTGGGTAATCCAAACATTAAAAATGATTCAGGCTCAGAATCAGATGAAAATAGTGCAGAATCAGGTGAAGATAGTACTGAATCTGATTATGAAGAATTTGGTTCTGGTGAGAAAAATGTTCTTGTTATTAATGTTCCTGGACCTGAAGATGAATCTGATTTTGTATCTAATTGTGAGTCCGAAGAAGAAGGTGAGTGAGTATATATATGAAAGAATAAATAATATGCGTAAACTTCAGAAGTATTCATTACTTAAGATTATATAGAAAAATGAATGTAGCTTTAAATCAATAGAAATAATTAGTAAATCACCAAGTTTCTTGAATATATCTTCTTTCCTTTTCCATCTTTAACATCACAGAAGCAGATTTTTCATCATCCCAACCATTAGATTCTTTCAAGATTTCTTGAATTGTAATTCTAACTTGTGTTGGCATTTTACCCGAACTACCACATAAATATAAGCCACCACCCTCATTTAAAATTTTAGCAACCTGTTCCTTATTCTTCCATATTGTGTCTTGAACATAACCACCACCTTCACGTGAGAAACTATCGATTACCTTCAAACCCTCCATTTTTGGCCATTCGTCACCATATAAGTAATCTTTTTCTCTATATCTATGTCCCGTAAATAATAAATAACTATATCCATGACTATTTCTATTTTTATCGTCATTGTATTGGATAATTGCTCTCACAGGCGCAATACCAGTGCCCGGACCAACTAAAATCATATCAGATTCAGGGATTTTGAGATTATTTGAGTTTAATGATATTATGATTTTATCAGAAGTTTTTAAATTTTTTAACCAGGTTGTACATAATCCTCTTCTTACACGACGTATAATAGTATTATATTCAACAATTGCAACCGTTAGTTCGATTGATTCCATTCTCGGAACATTACAGATACTAAATAACCTTGGTTTAATTAATGGCAGTACTTCCAATAATTGATTAATTGGGATTTTTAAGGAAAAGAATTCTTGAATCACTTCTAAAATCGACCTACGTGGCCTATTAACATAATTGTATAATTGTTCAGATTCTTCAATTTTACCTAGCTCTTGTAACTTTTCAGATTCTCGTTCATCTGATGCAAAATGCCAAACTAGTTGAAAGAATGATCTTGGTGGTATTGCCATTATATCTAAATGATACTTCAGTAATGATCTTAAAGTTAGGTTCTTAACCCAACCACCTTCAGGTTCCATATGTGAAGTTAATGATAGCGGATAATCAGCTATATCATTCCAACCTTGTAAATTTATAAAAGATTGAACATCAGCAGAATCATTTTCAGGATATAAAGAGATTGTATCACCAACAGAATATTTTAATGAATTCAATGGATCCAATAATTTTATGTGCAAAACTTCTTGAAAATGTTCTGGATCTGTCATCCTATCTTTTTTAACAACACTTACAGTGATTAAGTGTTTTTCAGGATTTGTACGATCTAAGTTAGAAATTGAATCCAAATCTTGTTTAAAATTATCTTTATGTATTTCAATTGTATGAATAGGCTTTAAAACTGTTGTTTCCGGCAATTCAATAATTTTATTTGAATACTTGATCTTTAATTTATTAAAAACTAGTTTTTCCCATGCATTATAATAAGCTTCTTGACCCTCAGACGATTGCTCATCACACTCTGAACGTTCGCATAACTCAACTCCACCTAATTGTTTTATTCTGGCATGTACTTTCCTGATTGCTAGATTATACATAACATAAGAAGAATCACCCAAACCACATGTTGAAAAATGTATATGTTCAAGGAAATTTGATGGTAGTTTTTTTTGCATTAAAAACCTAAAAAACTTTTTAGAATTTCTTGGTAATTCACCCTGTCCAGTTGTTGAGCAAACTATAAAGAGTGTAGAAACTTCGAATAATAATTTAAGATCAAGTGCATCCATCGAACAAACCATTGGATGCAAACTCAAATAACGACTTCTATGAGCCAAACAATATGCAAAATCTTGTGCAGTTCCTGTTTCAGAACCATACAGAATAAGGAAGTCAATTTTAGTCATTTGTTTTAGTATATTATGTGACTATTTTGGGTGTATTAATCGAAGTAAGTGTAGGCAAATGAAAAATTATTAATACGTAATAAGTCAGTCAATCTGATTTAAAAATCAATTCTCTTACGCAGAAATTTCTGCTGCTTTGGGACAGTATTATTGAGAATCTATTTTTTAGCATATACAAAATCTATAAAGTATTTCTAACGGAGTTCAACACCAAAGTTATTTACAAGTTCAGCTCTAGTTTTGTCATTAAAGGTATTAATTTCCTCATTTGTGACGTTACGATCCATTGATTGATAATTAACACGATAAGTTTGCGAATGTTTCCCAGTTTTTGGGTGAACAAATTCATCCACTAATTTAACACTCTCAACAATATCACCAGCGTTTTCACGGACAATTTCCATGAGATCATTTTCATGTAGTTTAACAAATCTACCATCTTCGTTTTTTGGTAACCAAAATGAAATATCTCTAACAGATCCTGGATATTTAGAGTAGGGTTTAAAAATTGAAATTTGATTTTGCTTGAATTGTGAAATGAATCTTTTATCGAGGGACCAAAAGAGTCTAATATCAGGAATACCAAATAGTAACATTGCAATTCTATCAAGACCAATACCGAATGCCCAAGCAATCGAATTGTCCAAATTTGAATTATCTAAAACCAATTTTCTAACATTACCACAACCGCAACATTCTAACCATTCTCCCTTCCACCATACTTCAATTTCCCAACTTGGTGCAGTCCAAGGAAAGTAGGCTTCAACCCATCTAATCTTTAAAGGTTCATTAAGATAAGGTTCTGTTGAACCAGCTAATTTTGCCGCTTTTTTAGCTTCATTAAAAACTACATCAACTAAAACTTCAATTGTACGTTTTAAGTGTTGAGAGACCAGATTAACTTCTTTATTTGTCATAAAATCTTGTTTTGGATTTTCAATTGGATCATAGCCAACATCTTCAACGATTAAATCAGTTTTTGGAATTGCATCAATATCTGATTGAATTTTAGCTAATAGTTCTTCTTCAGTTTTAAAATCATTCCTCTTCCAAACTCTTGCACCCTCCATTTGATGAAAAACAGGATAATGAGTTCTGTCAATTTCATCCCTTCTATAGACATCACCACAAATAAAATAACCAGGAGTTTTACAAGTTAAAAAACATTCATGTTCATGAGCAGAAGTATGAGTTCTTAGTAAATAATCTTTATTTAAATAGTAAGTATCACTCTTTGAACGACCGACATGATCTTCAGGGAACCCTAAAACGTCAAAATTTTCAGCGACCGAAACAGTAGGCTTTAAATCACCATACATTGTATAACCTAAACCATCAAATCTATTCTCAATTAATGAACGTAAAATACCAATTGGATGATTAGGATTTTTATGTAAATCTCTACCGAGTAATGACAAGATTCTCGGGGTAGCATTTGTCCATTCATCAGTTTTATAATCAGCACCAAGAACGTTCAAATTAGTATCTGATGGTTGATTTTGGAAAACACAAGTAGAAATGCAGAAAGAACGAATAGAATGAGATAAGCATATCCCTTTCTTCGTTACCAAACGTGCAACAGTGGCAGTTAGTGCAAACATGGTTATGAAAAAGACACTCGTAATTCAATACAAACTGAAACACATGTAGTTAACTCAATTGGAAACATGCATTAAAACAATAACACCTGTGCACCAACTAAATTTTAATATTTTGGTTTTCTCACTTTTTCACGAAATGAACATGAATTGAACAAATTTGACAAGAGAGTATCAGTAAATTATTATATATTTATGAAATCTTTCACAAACACTTAGAAGATTTTATACTATAAACATGTTTTCATCAATAACGAGGATGTTTTCTCCGATGTCTAATGCTCATGCATTTACGAAAGTTGCACAACCTTCAGCAAAGAGATTTGGTCATGAACTAGCACCAAGATACAAACAAGTAAAGAAGAAGCAAAAGGGTAGGGTTACTGTTCGTACAGGGGGTTCAACAAAGGGTGCAACTTTACAATTTGGTAGCTATGGAATGCGTCTTAAAAGCGAAGGTTTAAGATTAACTGCTGCACAACTTCATGCAGCTGATAATGTTCTTGTTAGATTTGTTAAAAAGAATAATGGTACTTTATGGAAGAGATTATGTACAAATGTTGCAGTTTGTATTAAAGGTAATGCAACACGTATGGGTAAAGGTAAAGGTCCATTTGACCACTGGGCTGCAAGAGTTCCAACTGGTAAAGTTGTTTTTGAAGTTGATGGTATGCACCGTCATGCCGCAAAGGACACACTTAGAAGAGCTTGTGAAAAATTACCTGGTATTTGGGAATTCATTGATAAAGATACTCCTGCAAGATCAGGATCTGCTTACGTTGAAGAAGCGCCTAAGATTAACTATTTAGAGAAAGCAAAGGAAAATCCATCAAGAGCATATGAAAATTTTTTAAAATCTAAATCTGAAGAATTCACAAAATTTTTAGGTCGTAAGTAAAATTTTATAACTATTATATACTGTACATAGAAGAAAAATCAACTAGTTATATCAGTTTCTAAGATAACCATAACCTTTGTAATAAAACCTTCTAAGTGGAAAATATCCTTACTACCTAATGTTAGTCTTTCATCAAATATTGAAGCAGCATCAGCAATTGCAAGTTTAGTATTATTGCTATTGTTAATATTACCAAAGTCATCAACTAATTTAATAAAATTAAACATCAATTTTTCCAATAGCAGTTTACCCGGAATTGCATGAGACAATAATTCATATAAAATTGTTCTACAAGTCGTTAATCTTGCAATTGATCTATCCTTCAAAACACCTTTTGATAATGTTTCAATAACCAACTGCCAGTCAGGTTTTATGACAGGTGTGTGCGTTGTAATTATATCGTTATTCATATACATTGATTCTAACATCATAATCGATAATCTTAAATTATACTGAGCTTCTTCGATTATATGATCATAAACAATACATCTATCGTCCCAGTCTTCAGGGAAACATTTTTTTGCATCGTTTTCATTAGTTATTATACTCTCTAACACATCTATAATTGAGTCTTTTGAAGGTAATCCAATTCTAATACCTAAAGTTCTTGATTTAATAGGATCAATTATATTGGAAGTACTATCACAGACTAAAATCAATCTAATTGAATTACTGAATTTCTCCATTGTTCTTCTTAATGCTGCTTGGGCATCTCTACTTAATTTTTCACTTTCATTTATAATGACAACTTTAAATTTACGTTGTAATGAACTGCTTGAATCATTATCATCAGTTTCATCATCTTTTTTTTTCTGAATTTGAAATAGTCCTGAAAAATCTAATGATTCAGTTTGTCCAATTTCTTTTAATAAATCTTGAATTACAACTCTATCATTATTACCCATATCACTTGGCGTAATTTCGATATGACAAGGACTTGAAATAACATTAAATTCCAACTTTCTATTTGAAGAAGTGGTAAAAGTTTTAATGTCAACTTTCAAATTATTAATTGATGAATTGTTATATAGTTTTGCTAGCATTGCCATAATTCTTGTCTTCTTTCCAGATCCAGAGGGACCATAAACCAATAAATGTGGAAAATTTGCTCCTGATTCAGCCAACCTTGTTAATTGTTCTGTCGTTTCATGATGATATGTTAACTTAGAAAGTGTTTTAGGTCTATATTTATCTGCCCAAAGAGACATTGTGTGAATATTTTTAAAGTAATTTAATGATCATAAAATATTTTTTACATTCTTTTGTATCTTGTGTTTTGCACTGGTGGTGTTGAATTTCAACCGTACGCGTTTTGAGTTTTAAGATCTTTAGCATCTCTAAACATGATTACGTAAAACAAAAAAAAATTTTAGTAAATAATACTGATAAAAACTTTAATAAGAAGTAATAAGGGAATTTTAGAAACTCCATCAAATAGTTATGTCTACTAAACAAAAGAATTGCGAAATATGTTATAAAGAACCATCAAAATATGTGTGTCCACGATGTAAAATAAATACATGTTCATTACCATGTTTTAAACAACATAAAACAGAAAAATCATGTTCAGGAAAAAGTGATGCTACATTAGGGACCAGAGACTCATTTATAACTAAGAAAGAGTTAGATAATAACGACATTCAGAGAGATTATAACTTTTTGCTAAAAATGAATCGATCTTTAGAATTATCAAAACGTTCAAAAAATGAATCAAAAATAATGAAACCGGTTCATAGAAAAAATAACAATAGGAATATGAATAATAATCAGAATCAAAAATGTATTTTACAACATGGTGTACGTGTAATGAAAGTGCCATTTGGGATGGAACGTGGGAAAATTAATAAAAGTGGAGGAAAAGCTAATAATTGGACATGGACAATCGAGTGGATTTTAATTAATGGAGACAAAGAAGTTTTGAACAAATATATTAAATTTAAATCGTTTGAATCGGCAATTTTAAAATCGTTAATTCCTAAAGAATGGATTACCGAAAATGAAACGTATAATGTTTTGTTCAAAAGTATGGAAGCCAATAAATTTATTAAAATCGATGAAGAGTCAAGCCTTAGTAATATTTTGAAAGGTAAATTAATTATTGAATTTCCAACATTTTATGTTACGAAGGACAAATTATCTAAATTTAATCTTGAAGAAATAGAATCAAGTTCTGGAAAAGAATCAGAGAGTAGCTCAGAATATAGTTCAGATTCAACTACAGACTCTGACGCCGATTCCGATTCCGACTCCGATTCTGATGGTCCACCAGAAGAAGAAAGTTCAAAAGATCCAACACTCAAACAAACTATATAAAATACATAAATAAGATATAGAGAAAAGATAACAAACAAACTAATCAGCTATTGAATCGTATTTAATTTTAATTTCATTTAAAGCTCCTAAAATTTTATTTGATAAGTTAACTAATTTTAGATCTTCATTATTATTATAATCAAGTACACCAATTTTCACAAATTCATAAAATCCTTCATAAAATAGCCTAATTCTATCATTTAAATCTTCACAAATTATCGAATCATCAACAATCATTTCATGATTATTAGAATTATTTACTGAAGTGTCAGATGTTATATTTATATTTCCAAATAATTTTAAATTTTTAAATATCATGCCATTATTTGGTTTCATCATATAAGTAGAGAGTAAATCATGACATTGAATAACATTATCGTCTTCTTCTTCATTATCATTAGCATTGTGTTCAAAACATCCTATTTTCAGTAATTCAAATATAAAGTTTAATTGTTTAAATCTCATATTATTAAAATCTTTGAAATCATTTGAATCAATATATGATTTATTTTCTTTTTTCCAGTTCATTAAAATTAATAAATTTTTCCAAATTTTAATCCAATTATTAGAAATTGATAGACTTTTCAATCTTTCATTACTTGGTTCATCATTTATAATCAATTCAATTAAATTTATTGAGTCTGATCTAATTGTTGGTTTCAAATGTGTCATTGCACTAAATATAAATAGTAATAATGAGTCAATATTTAAAACGATTAAATTATTATGATTCTTGATCAATTCTGCCAGTATATCCTTTGCATCAGTACGAATCTTTTTAGATTGATCAATAAATAGCATTCTTAAAATTTTAATTAATTCATCAATTGGAATTAAATGAGTTTCTTGAAATGGGTCTTTCTTTAAGGTTTCTAAAATCTCAGCTAAAACTTCTTTTCTTGAGTTTAAATTTGATGTTGTTTTCCTTACAACTGAAAATTTCTTTAGATATTCTGATGAATTTGTTGATGAAGTTTTAGAGACTAAATTTTTCGTTGATGATGAAATATTGATTTTCTTAGCTTTGAACTCCGTTGATGTGAAATTTGCATTTTTTAGAGGTGTTTTACCAACACGTAGTTTAGTTTTAGTGAAATCCTTCTTTTTTTCTTTCTTCTTTCTATTTGATGCCATGATTGCAAAATTGAAAACGTTATTTATTAGCTAGTACAAAGTTTAAAAAAAAAAATAAAAAAAATTCAAAATCAAAAATACTCATTAAAAAAAGTGAAAAATAGTAAAAAAAAAAGTTATTTTTTATTATTATAAAAATATACTAATTAGGTAATAAAATGAAAAAAAATGCATGAAAATAAAAAAAGCATCATTCAAGTTTAGATACAAATCGAATGATTATTCCTTTAGGTTATAAGAATTACGAAATTTCGATATATATAGTTAAGAATGACCTATTTGGACGATCAAGTCATATTTGACTTAAATAGTAAGTTGCGGCTTGATAATAATGGATATGATGACAACAATTCATATTGTTATCTTCAAGGCATTGAAGATGAAGATGTAATAATGAAAGACTATACAGAAGATGAGATCATAATTAGTGAAAAAGAAGAATTAGTTGAGGACGAAAAGATTACATTACAGACCAAGGCAAGAGATACGTTACAAGATACAACACAAGATACGATACAAGAGGAAGAGTTGCACCGGGAACGTTCTATTATACCACGTATTTTCAGACCAGAAGATGAAGGCTATTATCTAGGTAAGGTTAATGCACTACAAACAGAAGGCGATAATGAAATAGTTCAATCATATAAGGGTATGATTGGAGATAAACAGATAGTTGTACATAATCATTATTATCACATTAATAAAGAAATTGAAAATACAAAAGACATTAATACTAAAGTAGTTAATAAGAATCTACTAATAATAAAGGGATTTAAAAATATTCTGAATTATTCAATTATCATAAGTATCCTGTACTTAATAATTACTCAAATATGGAAAGATATAAGAATGGAATTTAGAGAATTTGAGATAAATAAAGAAATAATGAAGAAACAATGTATGATTGAGTATACTAACAATAAATGTGATTCATATGGACAATTGCCGGCATTAAAAGAGGAATGTTTAAATTGGTTAATTTGTATAAATGAGGGAAATAGTGGGTATTTAAGGAATTTGAAAATAAGTGAACTAGGAGTTTCAATAGTTGGTAGACTACTTAATGAACTACTAAATAAGATTAGTAGTTTAAACAAAGCATTTATTATAGGTGTAATGTTTATTTGGTACGTTGGTAATTTTTCATATGGGTACATGAAAGGAATTGCAACCGGAGAAGAAAAAAATAAGGTTGAGTGATTCTTATAATTTGTTCGTGTAATGGCTAATATTAAATAATTCTATAATCGGGTTAGTAAAGCCCAATATTTGCGACGGCTTCTATCCACCAAATGGATGTAAATACACTCAGTTTGGAAAGTTAAAATTTGTGCATGCGCACAAAGCACCCCAAATGGTTCGATAGCATCTAAAACATGCATCTTTCGCGCACGGGCCGAGGATTTCGGACAACAAAATACCGCTGCCGGCATCTTCCTCCTATCTTAACCTTACCATTTATACTCTGCAGGCAATACGCGCCTTGCCTCAGATCAAAATTGTGTCCCCGTTTGAAAAGCAAGCAACGCCTAAATCTAGATTCCCGATGCAGCAAGTGCAATTCCAGGAAGAGATCTGCGCAACTCTAGCACTTACTCTTGTCAGTGCTGGTTATTAGATAAGCTGGACAGCTCATTCAGCTAAATCTTGGGTTATCTTTGTTGTGGTGTAGGAAAAGAAACCAAACTAAACCACATTCAAAGCGACATGCAATGTGTGATGTTTTACAACGTCTTAGCCAGCTATATGGTCAAATTAAAACCAATCCAACTCAAACTGTTCCATTGGACGCAATTGTTTATTGTTTAGCCTTCTGAACAGACCATTATGCAAAATAGCAATTAAACTTTTTACGCTATTTTTTTTTTGGTTTTTTAGTACTTTTTTTCTACTTGCTTCCTTGTTTTTAATTAGTTCACTCGATATTCGGCGTTCTTGCTTTTAATATAATAACTAGTACAAGTTTTCTATGTAGCAGGGTTTAAATACGGACTAATCTCCCAGTACCATTTCTTAAATCTATTCTTTTGTTCTTGCTTACTTTAGTTGCAAGCTGCCAATAAAATGAAGCTTTCTTTATCTATTCTTACCTCTATTACTTTAGCACTCCCTGCATATTCTGCGGTTGTGTTCTCTACTGCAGCAGATATTTGTACAGAAACAGTTACTTCAACTGCTGTGTCTACTGTCAACCATCCTTTCCTTGAAAATGTTACTTCTTCAACTATTGCATCATCACCAACACCATCAGCATCATCAGAATCTTCTTCTTCAGCTTATACCAAACCTTTAGATAATACAACTTCTTCTGAATCTACCGAATCTTCAACTTCCCAATCAAGTAGTAGTTCTTCATCAAATGAAACCACTTCATCAACTACCTTAACTACTTTAACTACATCTTCTTCATCCTCAACTACTACATCCACTACACCAATTACATCATCATCTACCTCTACTACACCAACTACATCATCATCTACCTCTACTACACCAACTACATCATCTACCTCAACTACACCAACTACATCATCTACCTCAACTACACCAACTACATCATCTACCTCAACTACACCAACTACATCATCTACCTCAACTACACCAACTACATCATCTACCTCAACTACACCAACTACATCATCTACCTCAACCACACCAACTACATCATCCTCATCCTCAACTTCATCAGGTTATGCAGAGATTGAAACAAGACTACCTTTACCATCAGTTTACAACTTCAAAGATACAATGTTAGCCTCACATAATAATTACAGAGCATTAATGAAGGATACACCTGAATTGTCATGGAGTGAAGAATTAGCAGCATTAGCACAAGCAGCAGCTGATGAATATCCATGTGATGGTCAATTACACCATACTGGAAACAGTGACATTTATGGTGAAAATTTAGCGTATGGTTATAATTTGGAATTAGCTGATCCTGTCACTGCATGGTTTAATGAAATTAGATTCTATAATTATGATTATGCAACATTTAATTCTACAATTGGACATTTTTCTCAATTAGTGTGGGAATCGACAACTGAAGTTGGTTGTGGTACTAAAAAATGTCAAGCTCCATGGCACGATTACCTCATTTGTAATTATAACCCACCTGGTAACTTGGAATTAGTGGGTAATCCATCCAAATTCTTTATTTTGAATGTTCATGAACCAATTGATGACAAATATAAAGGTGGTTTTGATATTTCAAAGTAATGATAATTAATTTAATTTAATCTAATCTAGTTTAGTTACATTTTAACCTTGGAACAGTTACCTGAAATTGAGCTAAATTATATTAAATCAAACACTTAATCTTTCATTTTCCACAGTTTTGTTTTATTTTATGTTTTATTTTTCCTCACATAGTTTCATTTTGTGCATTTGATTATTGTCACCTCAATTATTATTGCTATTCAATGTTTTTTTTTCATTTCTTTTAAACAACTTTACACAGTGCGTGGAACATACTGATTGCAATTTCGCAAGAGTAAAGTACTGGTTTTCTTTGTGTTATTATTACTTATTTTATAAATTAGTTAAATGCCCCTCCCCTCCTCTTTCGCCCTTTCTTTCTTTTTCCCACTTTATGTTTTGTCTTTCCTAATATTACCATTTCGACACAGCGTCTAAATCATCCGCATTAATCAAAACTTTTCCACCACAACTCCAAATGTGTTCCCATATTTTATTGCGAGCGACTACGGGCCACAGAGGGGTATCCCACACTCTAGTCCACCCCCCCATAGAATGAACCTGTTTTAATTTTCCACAAACAACAGCCACTTCATCTGGTGTTAGTTTCGCCCCCTCAACCGGTTTTCCTATCAATTCCGACAATGCCCCCGAAGCAACGGGCGAAACATTGACAGAATAGTTTCTTGCATCAGACAAATTTCCATCGTAAAATATATCTCGTTTGCCGTTCTCTCCAGCGATAACTCTCTGAACTAAAGTTTCCCCTGTACCAATTACAGTAACTGGACCCCAATGCATTTCTTTACTATTGATATCCCAATAACTTAACCATCCATGATCTCTCAATGGTTTTAGTTCCCTCCATACAGCATCATACAATTCATTTCCCTTTTGTTTCAAATCAATGAACAAGAATAATGTAGCATATGGATCTGTAGAAAATACACCTATAGGGTTGTTTAAGGTTTTTCCTACTAACGGAAAGTCCCTATGTAGGTTATTGGCTCCACTAAGAATGTCCACAAGCGGCTGTACATATAGCGAATTAAGTGTGTTTTCCCACAAAAGCGCGTGTGGGGAATGCCCAACAAAAACGTTTTTCCCATCAGACCCGAGCCAGACATCAGCCTCCACGGATTGGATCCCATGGGAAAGGGCCTCGAGCAAAGGAGGGGACCTCCAGTAGTCATTGTGGGAATGGACTCGAAGGATGGCCTTATCGTGGGTGATTCCTTCGGAAGAATAAAAGTTTGCTTCGAGTGGTGGGAGAATGTATGAGTTGGGATGGGAGTGTGAAGAGTTGATCAAAGCGATAAACATTATTATGGTCAGAAGCGTCATTGTCATGGTGGTGACTAATACTGTATGGTTTTGATATATAACGGACGCCATGTAAATGTTTATATACTTGCTACAGAAAAGAACAGAACAGAAAATGATAAATAAAATAGAAAAGTATTTCTGCTACAGAATATGTACGTACACAATGTTTTATCATAATATATTTATCCTAGGCACGTGACAATAGTCTGGCGTTTTTTTTAACGTAAAAAGTAGTTATGTTTACCCTTTTGTTTACGAGAATCATCATCACCAGTTGCTTCGAAATTCCATTCAATTTCAATGTCTAATTCTCTATTGTTAAATTCATTTGGTCTTGATGCTAATGAACCAGTAATTTCTTCACCTTTCTTAACATCTAAGACTTGATCGAGGTAAAAAACTGTTTGTTTCCAATGTGTATATGGTACGTGTGCACCAGTTGGTAATACAACCTTATCCTTTTCATTGTCGTATGGGAAATCACAATCAAACCAAGCTAATAGTGCATGAACTTTATCATCTCTTGTAACTTTTAATTTAAAATCTTTGTGAAATGCTAAATCTTTAATTTTAACAGTATTGAGATCAAACTCAATTAATTTGTAATGACTTGTAACAACTGCTGCATTATCAACTGTATCAACTAATGGTTCACTCATTGCAATTTTAACAAATGGTGAATAATCAAATCCATATAATTGCATTGAATCTTCCCAAAAATGAATTTTTTCATTTTTATAATCTTCATCTTCAATCATTGCAACATGAATGGATGCTTTATCTGGGAAAATTAATCCACCTTCTTTAAGATATAAATCTCTTGCAATTAAAACAGTATCTAACATTGATTCATATAATAAGAAATATCCCATCCATTCACTAATAATTATATCAACTTTATCATAAGGTAATTTAACATCTTCTAATTTACCTCTAAATAACGTAATTTTATCACTAAAACCATTTAAATCAATGACTTTTTGTGCCATTTCAATAATATTTGACATATCAACAGCTAAAACATGTTTTGCACCTGCTTGTGCTGCAAACATTGATAACACTCCTGTACCACATCCAACATCAAGAACAATCTTATCTTTGAATAAATGTTTATTTTTCATAATTGCATTTCTATATGCTAATGTTCTAACTCTATCTTTTAACATCTCTTCATGAATTCCGAAATGATCATAAGATGAAAAATAGTGTTGTTCTGAGAATGCCAGCGCTTTCTTATCTGTTGCATATTCCTTTGAAGGTTTAGACATAATTGATAATATTATTTTTTCTTAAATGAAAATTAACAAGCTATAAAAAAATTAAAGAAGATATTAAGAAAAAATTAGATGAAATATTTTATAAAATAAGAGAAAAAGAAAGTGAAAAAATATCAAAAGCAAAACAACAACAAAAAAACGTTTCACCTGTGCACCAATAAATTAAGAAGGCTTTAATTTTACCTAAATCAAATAATCAATTACTGCCATAAATAATTCACTTTGTTCCTGTTAATATCCACAATAATATTATAATTGGTAAAATTCATGCCGTATCCAACATCATACCAATCTCCAGCATCACAAGCTGCACAAGCAGCAGCTTTAAGTGCTGCAAACGCAGCAAGTGCGGCCAGTGCTGCAAGTTCTGTTACCCCATCAATGTTGGCATCAATTACAACAAATTCATCTATTAATAATGAATTAAGATCAGACTCTGTTACTTCATTAACAAATAATAGTACATTATTTAATACCACATTAAGAAGGCCGGTTAAACCGGCAGTAAATTCAAGATCAGTACCTTTGTCAAATTCAAAATATTACCCAAATCATCAAAAACATGTTTCTATTTCAAGTATAAATAAACCGTCATGTCAAGATAGTAATGATACAAGTTCAATATGTAGTGTCTCAATGAATAGTAATAAATGGAATGAAATTAATAACAACTCTTCCAATATTGCTATGGCTGCAGCATCTTCAATTGCACATCAAAAACCTAATCAATTTGTGTCTTATAGGACAAGTCCTAAATTAATTAGATCAAGGAAACTACCTCCTTCATCATCCTCATCTTCATCACAGGTTTCACCAAAGATGAAACAATCCACACAATTTCAACCACAAGATGGAACTGCTATCAGTGAACCAAAAAGAACACATGACAATTCTGACTTGCAATCATTAAGAAAACCACCACCACTTTTATTATCTTCATCACAAGATGGGGTCTCAATTTATGAACATTCATCAAATTCAAATGTTTCAATAATTGACAATACTAATATTAATAACAATAATATATACAATTCAAACATTTATTCGACCAATAGACATTCAAACTCAACTTCTATTTTAAATACCCAGTTTCCAAATTATTCGAATTTTTCAACTGATAGTGTAAATAAACCAACAACAACATCGACTTCGATTATTCCATCAGATTATAATAATCAATCAGTCGATGATATACCAGTAAACTACACATCAACACAACAATTAAAGTTCAGAACAACATTGAGAAATAATAGCGGTAATGCTTCAAACTCAAATTCTAAAAATAAATCTAATTTTAGAAAAATTAATTCAAAATCAAAATCGATTAAAAATAAAATAAGCAATAGTAATAATAGTAGTAACAATAATAATACCGATTTCAACGAAAACAAACCATGGAAAAATCATCAAATTCAATTTCTGAATATTATAACAAGTGATGAAAGGAAAAGGTATGAGGGTGTATTTGCAGCAAATAAGTCAGTTTATTTATTGGAAACTGATATTGATAACAATAATAGTAATCAAAATGATAATCAAAATGATAATAAAAATGATAATAAAAATGATAATAATGACAATGAAAACGTCAACAATGAACTCATTAATGACACTGCGGGCGATATTTATGAGAATGGTACTAATAATGTGTACGATGAAGTTTCCAAGAATATTGACAATGAAAATGATGATGCTAATGCCTACGAAAATAATAAAAGTAAAAATCATGTCAATAGTGACGATACTGACAGTCATAACCAACTTGATGTTAAACGACTTGATGATTTCATTAATTCTTATTCAATCAAAAGTCAAAGAATTAGCGGCCTAGTTGTGCATGATATTTGGATTAGATCGAAGTTAGATTCTCAGACATTAAGTAAAATTTGGACGTTATTGTTGGATGATCGTAAACGTAGATGGTTCAAATTATTCATAAATTTAAAAAATGAAAACAATAATTGTAATAATACCAATAATAATATTATTAATAAAGATGATGAAAATGCTTGGGTTATTAGCGGATTAAATGAGATCTCAAAGTTTAATGAATGCAATGATAACATAGATAACGGGATTGTAAATAAAAATTGTGATGGTAATGACAATGCTGAATGCTTTGAAAAGTCTGAGAACATTGATGATTTAAAACAAAAACCAGAATTATTGCAACCACCTATAGCATCATCTTCAGAATCAATGAAATCTATCAGCTCAGTAACATCACCAAAACCTGCAAAAGCACTTACATTATCAAGAGAAGCCAATAATCCGAAAGAAACAACGTCTTTCTTCTCATTGCCACCACAAAAATTAAAAGCACTCTTAGATTCCAATAGATCTTTTTTTGATGATGGTACTTTAACATGTGAAGAATTTATTGTCGGTATGTGGTTAATAGATCAATGTTTATATGGCAGGAAGTTACCAAAAGTTATACCACTAAGTGTATGGGAAACAATTGGAGTTGATTGGACTATATCGAATGGTGTTTATGGGACGCATAGAACTTTTATTGATGGTAATTATAGCTCCAACCATCATCATAATGTACCAATCGTCAGTGATATTGTAGGTATTGGAATGAAAACAGGGAAGAGCACAAAACGTGGAGTTTTTAAAAAAGTTATGGGTAAAAAGTAATAAAATAACTAAATAATAAAATATAATATGGGTTATATAGATTATGCTTGTATATGGATATAAATAAAGAACCAAAAAATAAAGAACCAAAAAATAAATAAAAAAAATCAAACAAATTTAGTAACAACAATCAATGTTATAGACTAATCAATAATTATGCTAATGCACCCATTGGATCATAATATGGTAAGACTTTATAATCCTTAGATAACCAAATATCAGTTAACTTTTTCTTGGTAAATTTTGAGTTTGTAACAATTTGGAAAACATATTCATCAAACCATTTATCAGACATGACAAAATAACCTTTATGATCACCATATTCACCCCAGGAGTTTTCAACTTTCCATCTAACTGGTTTACCATCAATTAAATGAACACCAGTTAAAACCATGGCATGTGTCATTTGGGATGAACTTGCTAATAATCTTTGTTTTTTATTTAATTTCATATTAATTCCAAAGCCTAAGTCATAATCCCATGACTCAACGTCCAATAATCCACGTTGTGTGTCACTAAATTTACCAACATCACTACCAAAGAATACCGGAATATTGGATTTAATCATATTGATTGCAGCTTGTTTTAAATTATCAATTGATGTATTAACATATTCAATTGGCTTACCTGATTCAATGTTACCTAATTTATCAACTGTGTATAAACCCTCAGAATTTCTTGGATCATTAATCAATGAAAAATGTTTACTTGCGTCAAAATTTAGAATCTTCTTATAAAAATCTAAAGGAGTTGAGTCAACCTTATGAAAATTACCAAATTTATCTTTGTATTCCCAAACAATTGGTTCATTTGGTAACGGTGGCAAGCCTAAAGTTAAACTTAAAATTGTATGAATTTCTTTCATCATTGACTTTTTAATGTTTGGAATTTCAGATTGAAAGGATGATGTATTACCATACTTTTCAAATTTACTCGATTCTTCCTTTTTTAAATTTCTTAAAATAATTGCAAATTCCCGTAATTTATTATTAACAAAATAGTTTAATCTATTTGAACTAATTGATGATGCTGAATCCGGGAAAGCTGACTTTGGAACTAAACCATAGGTATTAACTAAGTTAACAATCATATCCCATTGACCGCCATCGTTTTCAGGTAATTGTAATAAAAATTGAGTATATCTTGAATCGATATCATCATCCCAACTTTCTAAAATTCTGTTTAAAAACCAATTTGATTTTTCTAATTTATCATAAAAGAATAGATAATTTTGTGAAAATTCAAAACATTCAATATTATATTGATTTTTGATAAATTCTTTGAAAACATTAGTTGATGCAAATAACCAACATCTACCAGACGATTTTTGGTTTGTAATTGGTCCACCTTCAAATTTAACATTATAGTTGAATAAATCAATATTGTTTGAGTTAATTTTACTCGTATTTGCAACGATTTTATCAATATCATTACCAGTCATACAATTTAATGCTAATTTTCTAGTTGGATCAGCTAAAATTTCTTCGTTCCATTCATTTAAATTCGTAATGTTTAATGGATTATCATCAGTTGTGTTATCAGTCTCGGTATCAGTTTCATTCAATAATGATTGTAATTTGTAAATTAATTCATCATCTTCATCTGAAACTTTTGATGCAAAAATATAGGTGGAATTGTTAGAGTTTTTGGATGCAGTCTGTCCCATTTTTGTGTTGGAAAAGAAACAAAAAAGGAAAGAAGTAGAACAAACACAACTGAAACGCCACAGAATATGCCTTTTATGTGACACTATTTCACAATTTAGATAAAGAAAAGACCTAATCTGTTAACCGATATGGTTGATTTTTGGAGTTCCTTGAGGTGCACGGATGATAATTCCAATTTGGGAAGAAGATTATTTTTATGAAATTTTTTTTATTAGATTTCCAAATTTTCACTGTTAAACTAAAACTTTATTGTTACACTAACAAGTATCAACACATCATGTCAGGAGGTTTATTTGCAAAGCCAAGTGTCATTGACAATGAAAAGCTTGTTTCTGAAAAAACCAGAACTATCGTTCAAATAAAGAAGAAAGAAAGAAAAGACAAGAAAAGACAAGAACGTAAAGAAGCTGACGAGAAGGAAGCTTTAGGAGAGCAAAATGAAGAAAAGGGTGAAGACAATGAAGATGATGAAGAAGCTATAGAAATTTTAGATAATGTAGAAGCTGAAAAAATAGATATTGATGATGACAATGCTGATTTAGAAGATAAGTATATGTCTAAATTATTAAGTGGAGATGAAGATTCCGAAGAAGATTCAGATAACGAAGAAGAAAAAGAAAGGCAAGAAGCAAACAATAAAGTAAAACAGGATGAAGATACTGAAATGATTACTGAAGAAGAAACTAATGAACCTAAAGCAAAATCTGCAAGTGCAGCAAAAATTTTAGATTTAAAGGATAAAGAATTTGAAAAAGCAGAAAGAACAGTTTTTATTGGTAACGTTCCATCAGTAATCATGTCAAACAAAAGAGAAACAAAAGATTTCAAACAATTTATCAATAAATCATTAGACTGTCCGGATAACACAAGTTTACTTGAATCTATAAGGTTTAGATCAATTCATTCCACTTCAACTGCACCACGTAAAGTTGCATTTATTTCAAAGGAGGTTGATTTAGAAAATGTTATGAATTGTTATATTGTCTTCAAGAAAAAAGAAGATTCAATGAAATCGATGAAATTAAATGGTATAATTTACAAAGATCACCATTTAAGATTTGATCATTTAACACATCCAACTAAAAAGGATAATAAACTGTCAATTTTTGTTGGTAACTTAGATTTCCAAGAAAAGGAAGAAACGTTATGGAAGTATTTTAATAGTAAGTTAATCTCCAAGGAAGAATCAAAAGATACCAAGAATTGTATTGATAACGTACGTATTGTTAGAGATTCAAAATCAAGTTTTGGAAAAGGTTTCGCAATTGTTCAGTTTCTTGATACAAATTATGTTACTAAAGCATTATTATTAGATGGTAAAAAGATGGGTAAAAGATCATTAAGAATTACAAGATGTAAGAAGGTTTTACGTAATAATGAAACAATGCGTTCAAAATTTTCCAAGTTAAATGATAAACAAAAGACAGTTGTTGGAAGGGCTAAACAACTAGGTAAAATTGATCGTAGAACATTAGGCAAATTAGTCGTTGAGGGTGAACGTGCAACCAAGGGTAAAACTAACGTATTTGGAGGTGTTGGTAAAAAGAGACATGGTGGTCGTAAGGAAAGAAGAGCAAATAGTGCTAGAATCACCAAAAGATCCCAAGCATTTAAGGAAAAAGCTGTTAAGCAGTAGTGTATTGCATTTATAGTTATGTAAAGATAGTAGATAAACTAAGAAAAAAGTAAAATCAAAATTTGAGAATAAACTTTCAAATTGTTTTCATTGAGCTGAGCAGTTTTCAACTTTTACTGATCGATTGCATTTTACATTTCACTTTTAACATTGACTACAATTTTAGTTCACAAATATATTTACTAGGACCACACAGAGGATGGTAATGGATAGAGAAGCTAAATATAATCAAATGCTTTCTAGTGACGCCGAAACTGATAAAATGGAAGGAATGGATGAACGAGAGAGCCAACTTGAAGTTTTATCAGGAGGCAGTGACATAAATGATAAAAAAAGAGATTTGGATTCATACATTCAAGATAGTAATACTAATGATGATGAAGTAAACAAGAAGATAAAAGTTGAAAATATTGATAATGAGAAGACTGAAAGGTATCCAATAAAAACAGAGGATGATTTGGGTATTACTATATCGGTACCTATCGTTGATGACGAAGACATTGAAAGAGAGAACGAAGATGAAGACGAGGATGAAGAAGAAGACGACAACGAAGAAGAAGAAGATGATGATAATGAAGAAGGCGAAAATAATATACGTACAAAGAATGAAAAAGATGGGAACAACGAAAAAAATGAAGTAAAAGATGGAGATAAGCAAGAACAAAATGATGAAGCAGATGCTGAGATCCAACTTGAAGAACAACAAAAGGAAGTAGCAAGAGTTGCGGCAATGAATGGATTGAAAGATATTGAAGTTTTATTTGCAAAACTGAAGGATAGATTATACGACACTCAACTGACAAAACTTAACTTCGAACTAAAATTATGTGAAAACAACCAACATCCTGAATTGTTGGAATACATGAAAATGGTTGATGAAGATTTCAAAAAAAAAGCTGAAAGATTAATAAATTTACAAAAATACAAATTAAAAACTTTAGATAATCAGACTAGGGCAACAAGAGTTTCATTACATCAACAGTTTATTAAAATGAAACAAGATTTGAAAAGTAAAGAGATTCTTAATATAACAACGAATTGGTACGATATTAATAAGGAGAGAAGAACAATGGATTTTCAAACCTTAGAATTACCAGAATATTATCAATTCAATGAATCAATTAATAATTCAAATATTGACAGTTATTTACCGTCACTAATAAACCAAAGAAATTCTGTTTTCAAAGAATTAAGCAAATTACAAGGTTTAATTAGGTTCAAAAAAATGATTCCAAGTTCATTGAATAATTTGAACGGATGTTCAGAAGATGAAATTTTGAACGATCTGAGAGAAATGGGAATAAAGAAACAGCTCAAAAATGAATAGTGTAATATTTTATTTAATTTATGTATAATTTACGAATCTGGATTTTTTTAATAAGTTTATAATGATTTTTTTGTTACAAAAGGTAAAAAACATTAGTAGTAATAAAGTAAAGATTTATACAAAATATTTTATATTGATTAACGGCAATTATGCACAATTAGTATAATCTTAACTTAGAACCAGCAGAAGCCTTACCATGTTGAACTGGGTTATAAGTAATGGAGAATTCACCTAAGTAATGACCGACCATTTCAGCTTTGATTTCAACAGTGTTGAAAACCTTACCGTTGTAAATACCAATAACTGAACCAATCATTTCTGGGACAACAATCATATTTCTTAAATGAGTCTTAACAACAGCTGGCTTTTCGTTTGCTGGAGCATTAACCTTTGCTGTTCTTAATTTCTTAATTAAGTGCATTGGCTTTGCACCTAAACCTCTTGAGAATCTTCTTCTAACTCTAGCATCACATAACTTTGCGAAATCTTCAGTTGATAATTCTAATAATTGGTCAAGTTCAACACCCTTGAAAGAGAATGACTTGAAGGATCTCTTCTTTCTTTGTTCAGCTGAAATAAAAAAATAATAAAAAGAAAAATAAATGTTAGTATTAATGATAATTTATGAGACTTGATAATATTTTATGATGTCAGATGTTCTCTGGACTAAATTAAAATTAGTTTAATAAATAAAACTTTAAAAAATCAGTAGTAATAATCAATCATTTGTTTATATATAATTGTAAATTCATAGAGCTATCAATATTTCATTGCAAGTAAATACTATCAAATAGTGGGTAATAAATTTTATGTTCTCAATATGATTAATTTACAATAGTAGATGAACTTTCAAATAAGATTATATTCCCTATCATAAAATCATTTAGCAAGTAATTAATAATCATTTGCTTTCAATTTTTTCAATCTTCAATATTGGTATAAACAGAACTATAGTTCTCTTGACATTTATAACACTTTCATTCATTAATATATCTTTCTCTAATTCATAAAATAACGTAGATAGATGGATATTATACATACTAGTAGACATGATTGTTGGATGATCTAAGATGGACTATTTTAAAAGGAAATATAATAAAAATTCGGTCTATTCCAATCATATACTTGAAATTAACAAGTTTTCTCAGAACACAAAAAAATTGACGGAGCGACTACACAATGTTTGCTAGTTAAAATTCCAGGCAGTGTAAAAATTGCTGTATTGGGTAGCAAATTTTGAAAGACGCGCAGTTTTTTTCAAATGTTATCACCCAATCACCCGCGCACCACACACAGACATGGTTAAACGCAGTCACAACGGAAGCACCCTGACACCGCCAACAATGTTAACCATGGTCGTCGAGATTCTCTGAGACGGATTGTCATTTGGGTGATCTAAAGACATGAATTATTCAAGATTAAAAAATTGAAATATATAATTTACTCTTTGGTTTTCCATATACACAAGTTTAGTCACAAGTATGTACATATCGAATATGCTTATTTTTAAAGAAATCAATGAATGGATTTAAATGGAATTAACAATGACTAATACCAAAGATGTTAATTATTTTAGATGAAATTTAAACAATTTTGAAATTTGAAGAAACATCTTAGTAATAAGAGCCGGATTAAAATCTTTCAACGAATGTTCACATGAATAAATTAATGAAACTATTGCCTTAGTATAGTTAATACTTAGACGAATTCTTAAATTTCAGTTAAATTTCATCTTTTTTCTTTGAGATATTGAAGTAGAAATTTTTAAAAGAATAAAATACTAACATAAATATGTTCTTTTCTCATAATTTTTATTATTTTTTATTGAAGTGAAGTATCTTGCTGCTTACTTACTTTTAGTCAATTCCGGTAAAACCGCACCAACTGCATCTGATGTTGAATCAGTTTTATCCTCAGTTGGTATTGAAGTTGAATCTGAAAAATTAGATTTATTAATTTCTGAATTAGAAGGTAAATCTGTTGAAGAATTAATTGCTGAAGGTAATGAAAAGATCTCTTCTGCTCCAGGTGCTGGTGCAGGTGCTGCACCAGCTGCTGCAGCAGGTGCTTCTGAAGAAGCAGCTGAAGAAGCTGTTGAAGAAGAAAAGGAAGAATCTGATGATGACATGGGTTTCGGTTTATTCGATTAAGTTAATAATATACTAAAAAAATCATATAAATTTTGTATCTCTTCTAATAAATTAATCATTTTTCTGTAACGGTAAAATAGACAAACAGTTGTTTTTTTTCAAAAAGGGGCAATTCTCTAAAGAAACAGTAAAGATATTACTATTTTTTATTTTGATATTTTTCCCTTTTTGTAAGGCTCATAATTATTAATTGTTACTGCTTTTTTACATAAGTTTAACAACAATGTCTAATTTTTATTCAGATTGGCAAAATGCAATACAAGCAAGATTTGTAATGGAAACCTCAAGACCATTCAATTTGCTTAATAATTTATTAACAACACAAGGATTTATTTATCCCTTTAAGGGAATAGTATTTTTTTTCCATAACTATAAACCATTACTACCAATTTATTTATCGGTTGTTATTCCCTATGGTTTCTTACATTGTTACATTAGTATTGTTTTGTTTATTGTAATTTTACCAATTAATTTATTCATTTATTCAATGACATTAGGACCATTTGGCGTTCAAATTTCAATTTTAACAACATATCAACAATGTAGTTGTTTGAATAATTATATTTTTAAACAATTTTTAATTAAGGGTAAATTAAATAAAGTATTTGATACAACATTATGTTTAACCGATTTAGATTCAATTGTTATACCAGGTAAATTGAAAAGGTTGGTCCCTGAAACGTTAGGTGCCAAAATAATGGAAATTAATGCAATCAATTTTAGTTTATTTTTCTTCAATTTAATATATTCAATGTTCATTAGTTTTATACCAGTAATCAATACAACCTCAATATATTTTAATCAATCAATTGAAATTTCAGCATCAAGTCAAGAACGATTTTGGAGATTAACAAGAAAAAGGGATAGACAAATTAAATATGAAATAAAAGAAAATGAAGGTGAATTTTTAACATTTGGTGTAATTTGTCAACTTTTAGAACATCTACCATTTTTTGGTATATTTTTCTGTTTCACTAATCATGTCGGAGCTGCATTATTAGCTGGTGATATGTATAAAAGAAAGAATACGTTGATTGAGGATGAATGAGATTGAAATGTGGCTTTAGCGTGGTTTCATGTTATTGTTCCTAATGATAAATTGCTGTTTCATATCAAGATTTTTGATGAGATAATATAAAGGGAGAAAAACATAACAGATTAAAAAAATTAAAAAAGATTAGAGTTAGCAGCTTTCAACAGTTGTTTACGCGGCTGCATCACGGAAACCGGGAAGTTAGAAGCGGATAATCAAAAATTTTAAGTTTCTCCGTAGATATAAATTTTCAGTTTTTGCTTTAAATAATTTTTTTTCCGATATGCCTTTCTTTCTTTTTGTTTTTGTTTATATTTTGCTATATAATTATTAATCAATTCAAAGATGTGTAAAAGAGATGAATTTTTAAGAAAGTTACCAAAGTGTGAGCATCATGTTCATTTGGAAGGTACATTACAACCAGATTTATTATTTGCATTAGCTAAGAGAAATAATATTGAATTACCAGAACATTTTCCAAAAGATGTTGAACTATGTAATGATAGATATGATAATTTTGCAGATTTGCAAGACTTTCTGAACCATTACTATATTGGTATGTCAGTTTTAATAACTGAAGAAGATTTTTTTGATTTAGCATGGGCCTATTTTGTTAAAGCATCAAATGATGGATTAAAACATGCGGAAACATTTTTTGATCCACAAGGACATGTTGAACGTAATATTGATTTAGATGTTGTTGTTAAAGGTTTTAATAGAGCAAGTTTAAAAGCAGAAAAAGAATTAGGTATAACAACCAAATTAATTATGTGTTTACTAAGACATTTACCATGTGAAGATGGTATTAAAACTATTAATAATGCTCAAGAATATTATGAGCAAGGTATAATCCATGGATTAGGATTAGATTCAAGTGAAAAACCATTCCCACCAGAATTATTTATTGATTGTTATAAATTAGTTAAAGATAGACACCCAGAGGTTTTATTGACAGCACATGCAGGTGAAGAAGCAGATCCAATTTTTATTTCTAATTCGCTTGATTTATTAAATGTTCGTAGAATTGATCATGGGGTTCAAAGTTACAGAGATGAAGAATTATTGAAAAGATTAAATAAAGAGCAAATTATGTTAAGTGTTTGTCCATTAAGTAATGTTAAACTACAAGTTGTTAAAGACGTTAAAGAATTACCAATTCGTAAATTTTTAGAATTTGGAGTTCCATTCAGTATTAATTCAGATGATCCAGCTTATTTTGGAGGTTATATTTTAGATAATTATAGAATTGTTGATGATAGATTCAAATTAAGCGGAGAAGAATGGGTTACCATTGCAAAGAATGGTGTTAATGGTAGTTGGATTACAGATGAAAGAAAGAAGGAATTATTTGATGAAATTGATGCAGTTTATGAACAATATAAGGATTTCATCTAATTTAAGGCAGATTTTAATATAGTATGTAAATAGAATAATACATGTGTTTTATTTTTTATTATTGTGTAGAAAGATTAGATACAGTAATCATTAATTAGAGAATCAAAAATTTTAAAGTGAAAACCGACACGCGTAAAAAAACAAAAAAAAAATGAAACTTTACAAGTTGTGTTTATATCAATTGTAATGTAAGTTTCATATTGGACATTTCTTTCAGATAAATAACCCCACTGGCATGATCCCACCCTCTATACTTAAGTCCACATCACCGACAGATATCCTCTCATATCTAACGAATGACCTGGAGTCCTTTGACCCGGACTCTCCACCAACCCCGAACGACCCACACTCTAATCTCACCCAGTACATTTCCAACATCGAATCATCTACTACAAACTACCTCTCCCACCTCATCGCCGTTGAACGAGCCCTTCTCACAAACAAAAGCGAATCCCCCACTGGAACAGATTTTCCCCCACAAGAGCTCGCCCTCCATCTCACACACACCGATTTCTCCTCCCTGTCTCCCGCACAAACCACATCCCCCCTCCTCGACGATCTCACAAATCTTGTTCTCTCCCTCGCTGTGGACCGCAAAGTCCCTCTTCCACCGTTCGACCCTGCAGACTCCCCCTCGTCCTGGTTCGCCCACGCTATCCGCACACTCGCGGATTCCCCACCAGAGACCCAACCCACGACGGGCCCCACTGCCTCGTCCCCCCTCGCCGACCTACAATTTGCCCACGCTTATCTCACCCGCCAGTATCTGGAACAACAAACCACCCAAGCCCAACAGGCACAAACCGCTGCCGCCAACGCAGAACGCGCCCACCGTGCAGAAACCCTCCTCCGCGAAACTTCCCATCAACTCGAGCAAACTACCCAGCAACTTGTCCATTCCGAACTGGCCCTCGCAGAGAAATCACAAACTGCCCACGAACTTCTCATGCAAAACGCCCTGCTCAGAGTGGACTCCCTCGGCTCCCCTACGCTTTCCCCACCAGCAACTCCTTCGTCCCTTGCAGACTTAGTCCCCTCGTCTCCTACCGATTCGCCAAGTGTTCGTATTCTTCGTATGGAATTCAAGAAACTGGTGGCCGATCTCAATGCTAAATTTGTGCATGAGTTGGATCAACTTAAACATCAGCAGCAACTCAAACAATAACTCCAACAACCACAACTCAACTTATTCCTTCTGCTATGTAACGTATATAATTCTCAACCTCGTGATGGGGAAATAATAATAACAAAAAAAAAATAATCTCCCTAATGCATCCCCCGCATGTTCCTATCCCGATCCGGAAAACGTCAATATTTTCTTCCATATATATATATATGTTGAAAATTTTAGGTCACCTAATAATTCTATTCGTTCTATTCAAAACGTTAAATCATATCTTTTCTTTCTCCAACTATCATTTCCAATGTTTTATGAATTCTCCTTGCAATATGATGATCCGATAATAATATTTTCCGGTAGCACTCCATTCAATGATATTTTACACTATAAAGTAAATCACGCATTCCCAAACTGGATACCACCAAATTATCCAACTTTCCAAAATAAAAATAAAAATCCTAATGATGATGATACTAGTAATCCCAATGATAATATACCCACCACAGATTTCACCTTGCAATATCATAAATTGGTTCATTTATCACATATATATTTCCAAGTAATAACTCCATCAACTAAACAATCAAATGATTTAAAATATTCAATCTCAAACTCAATTATAAATTTATTAACACCTTTGGTTTCAAAGGCGAATTGGACTCAAGGTGATTTACCTCCATCACCAAACGAGTTTTTTTATAGATCTTTTCCAAAACAATCTCCTGATTTTGATAATGATTATCATAATAGAAATCCTGGTATATTTTGGGGTTGGTTTTATTTATCTAGATGGTTACCTAATCTAATACAAAGTTTATTATTTCCGTTAGACAATGTCGCTTATAATGCTAATCCCAATGAAATTAATACCAATATTTCTAAAAACACATCTTCTAATATCACACACACAAATGAATCTACAAAGACTACCACGACCACGGCCACGACCACGACAACCACTACTACTACACCAATACAATCCATTCCTAAAAAAAGTTACAATGCTAGAAAATTATATGGTAAACAGATACCAACCAAATTAGAATGTCAATTATGTGAAAAATTTAAAGGTTTGAAAATTTGGAATAAAAAAGGTGACTGGTATTGTGTTTATGAAAATGAACTAACAAATCTTGATTCAAATGCCTTTTTTAAATCTTTCAACGAGTTTATAAATTGGAAGGCAGAATTTGATGAAAGTTTACTAAACCTAGAAAAAATGGCTTATTCAGCAAAAGATATGAATGAAATGACAAAATTTGAAGATCAAATAAATGATTTAAAATATAAAAATTTAGAAAACTTATTAGTTATTAAATCAAATTGTATAGTTAGTATAAAGGGTTAATTTATTTATATACATTGATTTTTTTTTCTTTTTTTTTTCTTTCTTAAACGATCTTATAAAAAAAATCGTAATTTAATCCTTTAATGATGATTTACCAGCTTTTAATAATTCATCACATAATAATAAATTTGATGAAATCCCAACTGCACTTGAAATAGCATTTCTTAAAACTCTAAATGAATCCCAAATACCTTCAATTCTTGGATCTAATGGTTCTCCTGAATCTAAATTAATACCAACTATTTCTCCATTATTAATTTCATCTTGTGCTTCAGAGATTGATTCTAATATATCTAATCCAGCATTTTTACATAATGTCTTAGGTATAATTAATAATGCATCACTAAAAGCTTTAACACCTGGTCTATTCTTACCCTTATTTATTTCTTTATTTTCCAATAAATGTTTTGAACAAGCTAAATAAAATGCTCCTGCACCAGGAACCAAAACTCCATCTTTAATGGCATTACCAACAGCTCTTAAACCATCCCTAATTGCATCCTTTGTTTGTTGAATAATATAATTATGTGCACCTTTAATTAAAATTGTACATGATTTTGGATTATTATTTTCTGTAATATATGTAAATTTTTCTTCACCGATTGATTTTTCGTAAACTAACCCTGAATATCCTAAAATTTCAGGTTTTAAATCATCAACTGAATTTTGTGCTTCACCACCACAAACTAATTGTAATCTTTCCATATTTCTTCTTTTAGCTCTTCTTAATGCTAAAATATTATTTTTAGCTAAAATATCCAACGACATTGGATCAATACCTTTTTGATTTATTATAACAAATCCTTTATTTGGATCATTACCACAAACATCATTCTTTAGTTCAATAATTTTACGTAATTTTTCATCAATAAATTTTCTTTCACTTTGAATTAATTTTTCTCTTTGATCTGCATTGGAATAATAAAATCCTGAATTAACTTCAGTCTTTTCATATTCTAATGAAACATTTAAAATTAAAATATTTGCATTTTTAACCCTTTTTGGCATATCTGGATGTCTTGCACCATGATCTAAAACTAAACCTTTAATAAATTCAGTATTTGTTGAAGTTTCATGCATCATTGACATAATTTCAATCATATGTAAATCCAAATTTTTTGGTTCTTTTTCATCTAAAATATTTAAAACAGAATCAGTTATAATTGGTGTTAAAATTTCTGTTAATTCATTATTAACCTTGGTATTAAGACTTGATCTTGCAATCGACAATAATAATTCCCTATTTAAAATTTCTCCTCTTTTATCAATTATAAAATCATTTAAAAACTTTAAAGTTTCTTCACGTGCAACTTCAAATCCATTAACTAAAATTCTTGGATGTATACCTTCATTAATAAAGATTTCACTTTGTCTTAATAATTCTCCAACTAATAGACATACTGTCGTTGTACCATCACCAGTAATTTCATCTTGTGCAGTTGCTGCTCTGGCAATCATGATTGCAGTTGGTGATTGAATTTGCATTTCAGATAATAAAACTTTACCATCTTTGGTGATTTTAATACCTCCTGATCCATCAACTAACATTTTTAATGTACCTTTTGGTCCTAAATTGGAACTTAAAACATCTTGTAATCCAACCGCTGCATTAATATTCACTTGAAGTGCTTGTGACCTTCTAATGGATTCTGCCTTTGGGTTTAATAGCTGGATAGCTGAGGACATAATGGTTGATTCCTTTTAGTTAGTTTTCAGTGGCAATAAGATACAACGTCGACATGGCAAAATTTGAAAAAACTGAATTTCTCTCTTCTGCTCGTCTTGTTTTTCATTTTCATGTCGAGAGAGCAGTGGAGAATTATATTTTCAATTTTACATTATAACACAATTAGGGATTTTAAAATTTTACATTTATAAAAAAATAAAATTTGTTTACATAGTTGACTCTTCATTACATGTTAGATTCTGCATTGTGGGTATACTTGTAATTGGTGTAGTAGATAAAAGGGGAGTACTTACTCCTGAAGTATCTACCTCTGAACTTTTATTTTCATAGAATTCACTAGCAATTTTAAAAGTTTTTTTTGTTTTAACATTCTCTGATAAGTTAATAAGATTATCAAAACTAATTTCAAAATTTCCTATTTCTTCAAATTTATAATTCTTATTATTGTATGATGGTAAATATGGCTTACATGTCTCTATTTCTATTTCTTTATTTGTTAACGTTGTAATAACTTGTGATTTTATATCAGATTCTTCAAAAAGTAAATCAATATCCGTGACGTTGTTATCACCTGGCTTCCTTTTCTTAAATTCAATAAATCCTTCAATATTCCCAGTTTCTAAATTAATTAGTAATAAATTATTATCTTTATCAATACCAATTATAAAATCCATAATGAATACAATTCTAATAATTGTAAAATTTTTCAATTTTAAACTTGATAAACACCATGGTTTTTCTGTTTGTGCTTTAGTTTTTTTACCATTTTTTTTTCTAATTTTTAAATCTTCATAATTTCTTAATGATTCATTAATAAATGAATGTAATGAACCATTTTGCCTACTTAAACATAAAATTGTTGAATTTCCAATTCCCCAATCAATAGTTTCAATAATCGATGATGTTTTACCTCTAATGTATTTATCAATTAAAATAATTGAATCATTATTTAAATTTGTAAAATCCCATAAATATAATTCATCACCTCTATAATTAACTGTTAAAAATTGTAAATCAAACGGAGAAATTGAAATGTTGCTACATCCCATTGGTATAGATAATTGAAATATTGTTGAATTTATTGATAAATCAACTAATTTAACATATGATGATGATTTATTGATTGTATTATATAATTCAATAAATATATCTCTATAATTATCCCTTACATCATCATTAATTAGCTCTTCATCATCATTAATGTCATTGACTGAATCATTCTGATCCATATTTATTTTTTCTTTATTTTGTTTTTTCCTATTTTCTAAAATTTTCGATATTTTATTTTGACTCACTTCACTAAATAATAGCATTGAATCTAATGCAGTATTTGAAAATGATTTGATCAGTTTATTTAATAAATTATTTTTTGTTGATAAATTAATTGTATTTAGTTGATTTTTGTTTATTAAATATTTAAATTTCGAATTTATACTAAAAATCAAATATTTACCACGTAAATCAAATATTGGTATATCATTTATAAATTCAATATTGAATTTATTAACTAATGATAAATTCTCATAATCAAAAACATTTAATACTTGATTAGTTTTATCAATTAAGATAAAATAATCAGAGGAATCAACAGGTGTGCTGAAATACTCTGAGTTTGAATTAATTTTAAATGTTATATAATATGCTTCATCCTTTAATAAATCAAATAAATATAATTCATTATTATTAATTGAAGTTTTCAAAATGTATAAAATTTTAATATTTTTGGTAATTCTATTATAATAAATTGGGAAAATTTTTAAAATTTTGGAAACTTTCAGAAATTGTGGTGTTTTTATCGTATGTATATGATATAATGTTTTATCATTTAAGTTAATTGGTTTAGATATTACATTTCTAGGTATCCAATCATAAACAGAAATTAAATCTTCATTAATTTTATACACCTCGCCATGACTTCCAATAACTAAATCATCAAATTCTTTACCAACATCAGCCAAATGGTCTTCATTTCCATTAGAATCTTGACAGTATTGATTACTATCATTATCTTCATCACCTGCTTGAAAATCGTTGAAATTAACATTATTAATACCAACATTATGAACAGTATTATTTGATTTGAATTTATTAAAGATAAACTTAGCACCACTTTTTAATTGTTTATAAGATTGAATTGATGAATCATATTCAGATGTCCATTTTTTATACTTTTCAGGTACCTTGTACCATTGAATGTCTTGCATAATTGTGTTGTTAATATTCACAATTTTACAAAAGAAGACCTTATCATCTGATTGAGCCAACTATTACAATCACGATAAAAGATAAAAAGATAAAAAATTAAAACAATAGAAGGGCGCTGCAGCAAAAAATGCGGTCGATCGTCGTTTTTTTTTTTTCCCAGTTTGTTTCATATATTCATAGTTTGTTGTATGTTGTGTTAAATGGTGGAATATACACCGACGACAAAGATGGATCATGATAAGGGACCACTGCCGTTGTCTTATGTGGTGGATGGGAAACATAGTGAACAAATTATAGGGAAGGAAAATGTTCCTAAAGACAAAATTAAAATACGACGGCCGTTAAATTTGGGTAATCCTTTACCGTTACCCTATGTGAAGATAGAAGATAATAAGGTGATAGACGAAGATGTTGAGGTACAAGGGGCTGAAAGGAAATCACGTGTGAAACTAGAAGATTTGGGTAACCCATTGCCTTTGGAATATGAAAAGAATGATGTCAGTTTGGAGGAAGAAATCCAGAATGTTAATAATAGTGATGTTATTGATGATACTGTTGTTGTTGTTATTGAAAAACCTAAAAGAGTTACTAAAATTTATGATTTTGGAACACCACTACCGCTAGATTATTTGCAAAGAGATCCAATAAATAATAATAAGTATGAAAAAATTGGTGATATTGACGATGATAATGATGATGGTGATGATGATACCGATGATCATAACCATAATAACAATGAAATTGACGACATTGAACTACCAACAAATAATGTGATTAATCACAAATTAAAAAAAGATATAAAAAGGGAAGGACTTGTTGGTGAACATTTGCATGAAGTAATTGAAGGCATATCAGATAGTGCATTACCGTCTACAGATATGACTACATATCAAGATATAACCAAATACGTTGAAACGCAAGATACTGTTAAATTACAACAACAGTTGCAGAATGCTGACTTTAGGTTACAATTGATGAGATACACTAGACAATTAAAGAAACAATATGAATATTTATCAAACGTACTCAACATTAAAGAGAATACTAATAATGAAAAACCACGTGAATTGCCAATAAAAAAGTGGATTTCCATACTGCATCCAGTTGTAGTCGCTATTGTGGTGATCATGACCTTGTGTACACTTTCCTACTTCCTAGCCGATTAATGTGAGGAGTCAATTCCTGAATAAGATGTACTCTCTATGGCATTGTGTATATTAGTTGTACAATAGTAATAGCAACAAAAATAAAGTAAATAAATTAAAAAATTAAAAAATCATTATTAATTTCTCGCTCATTTGATTTGCCTTTCAATATTCTAAGTTCTTATCTGAGCCATAAACAACACGGCCTGTTCTTCTTGAATGAGTATATAAAACACAATAAATACATTATACAACATACCATGAAGTCCCAATTTAAAGAAGATCATTCCTTTGGTATGTAGAACTTTTAATTTCTTATTCTTTGTGTTAAATCTATTGTTGATTTTGAATACTAACAGTTCATAACCATTACATAATGCCACATTTATTATCTATTAGAAAAGAGAAAGGAAGAATCAATGAGAATTAGATCCAAATTCCAAGATAGAATTCCAGTTATTTGTGAAAGAGTTGAAGATAGTGATATCCCAAATATTGATAAACGTAAATATCTTGTACCATCTGATTTAACGGTTGGTCAATTTGTTTACGTTATTCGTAGAAGAATTCATCTACCTTCAGAAAAGGCAATTTTCATATTTGTTAAAGATATTTTACCCCCAACCGCAGCTTTAATGAGTACTATTTATGATCAATATAAAGATGACGATGGATTCCTTTATATTGTTTATAGTGGTGAAAATACATTTGGTGAATTTGATGAAATTAATTAATTAATTGGCCTTGTTTTGGTTAAACTAGGTTAGGTTAGGGCAGGTTAGGTTATTTGAATTTTATATTTTTTAAGGGTATTTAACAACTGGAATGGAGTTACTTTATTATTACTACTTTTATCATTTATACGACTACTATTATTATAAATTTATAATTTTTTTTACTCTATAAGGTGACTATATATCTATCTATAGATATATATTATATCTCTTTATTTCTTTTATTTTTTTCTTTATTCTAAATCAAGGTATCGTTTTATTTTATCTTCAAATATTTTTGGTTTTATATTACCTCTCGTTTGTCTCATCAACAAACCAATTAAGAAATTAATCTTTTTTACTTTACCATTCTTAATTTCATTTACAATTTTTTCATTATCATTTATAATACTTGTTATTAAAGTATCAATTTCATTATTATCTATTTTATTTTCAGCTATAACCATATCAAATTCAGTTGCTAGTTCCTTTATTGATTTTACTTGATCTGGTTTATTATTAACTAAATGTAGTAATAATAATTTACCATTCTGCTTTGAGATTAAACCATTTTCAACAGATTTAATTAAACCTGTAAAGCATCCTGGTAGTAAAATATCATCATCAAATTGTATTTCTGATTTGTTTAAAAATCCTAATAAATCATTAACTAACCAATTTATAATTTTGGATTGTACAAGAGGTTGATCATTTAATAGATCCCAACATTTCAAGAAATATAATTCAATTAATTTATTATTAACTAATATTTTTGCATCCCTTAAATTTAATTTAAACCTGTTTAAATAAAGATCTAATTTATCATCAATTGAAGTAGGTAAATGTGATTTTATTTTAGTTATTAAATCTGGTAAATTTAATTTGATTTTAGGTAACTCCATATCAGGTGTATATCTATAATCAATGTTAGATTCTTTTGATCTTAAATGATAAGTTTTTTTACCATCCCAACCTCTAGTTTCAATATCCAATGGTAGAATGTTATTCTGTAAATTGGACAATTGTCTTTTTTCCTCATATCTAATTGCGTTTAAAATGGCGGAAATCGTTGGTAAATTTTTAATTTCAACTCTTTTATGACCTATTAAATTTATATTAACATCAACTCTAATGGAACCAGATTCTAAATCACCAGTTGAAATATTTAAATCTTGAACTAATTTAATATAATTTTGTAAAAAAGATCGAACTTGATCAATGGAGTGGAAATCAGGTAACGTAACCATTTCAATCAATGGTATATTAGATCTATTAAAATCTATATTTGAATTAAATTTATTAGTTGAATGATAAATAGATCTACCAGTATCTTGTTCAATTTGTAATTGCTGAATATTAATTTTAACATCATTAACTAATTTTGAATTGTGTCTTTTCCATAACATTAAATAACCATCTTTAGCAATTGGGTTAAAATGTTGTGTTATTTGATAACCCAAAGGTTGATCACCATAAAAATAATGTTTCCTATCAAAAGTCGAAGTTGGTGAAATTTGACAGTTTAAAGAAATCGCCAATTTAAGTGCATTTAGCAATATTTGATGATTTAATTTTGGTTGTGTACCAGGTAATGAAACATCGAAAAATGAGGTTGTTGTGTTTGGGAGTAAAGATAAGTTGGAAGTTGCATTTGAAGATTGGGAGAATAGTTTGGCGGTGGTATGTAGTTGAGTATGTATTTCCAAACCTATCTTAAGTGCTGGTTTGGACATGATTAGATGAATACGCAATTCCAGATGCTACTTTCACTTATATTTGCTACAATATACTACTTCTGAACATTGTGGAAAATTGAATTAAATGAAAAATCAAAAATAATTGAAAAAATAACAGAAAACAAATAATTGAAAAATAAAAAAATAATTGAAAAATAAAAAAATAATTGAAAAATAAAAAAATAATTGAAAAAAGAGAAAATGACAGGGACAAGGGGAAATGTTTAATTGCACATATACCCATTAGTAAGTTCATAGCACTACACAAACCATATAATCTTTGATCATCACACAAAGAGTGACTTCATTATGGACCAACAATAAATCCACCAATTATCTCAAACACTCCCCTCCTCCATCCGATACACCACACTATGCGACCAAGAATAAAATAAACTTCCCCACACATGCAACACACACCCCCACTTCGGACACCGCCCATCTCACCCCATAAAAAATAGACACTTTTATATTTTTCCCTCCAATAAGCTACAACCCCACTTGCTCAATCCGTTCATCCCTTAACCCCCCTCCATTTGCCGATTGGTTGCTATTGTTGCCCCTCATTATGGAACAATCACTATAAATACTAGCTGTTTCTGCTTTTATCCTGTTCAACTTGTACTAGTATTGTGTACTATTTATCAATCAATTCAAATCAATCAATTAAATATGCTCTCACAATCAATTACTTCTCAATTGAGAAATTCTATTAGGTCTCCAGTTCTTCGTCTTTCTGCGAGATCTCTTGCAACTGCTGCTCCACCTTCAATTCCAAAAACACAAAAGGCTGTTATTTTCTATGAAAATGGTGGTGAATTACAATATAAGGATATTCCTGTTCCAAAACCAAAACCAAATGAAATTTTAATTAATGTTAAATATTCAGGTGTTTGTCATACTGATTTACATGCTTGGAAGGGTGATTGGCCTTTAGCTACGAAATTACCTTTAGTTGGTGGTCATGAAGGTGCAGGTATTGTTGTTGCAAAGGGTGAAAATGTTACTAATTTTGAAATTGGCGATTATGCAGGTATTAAATGGCTTAATGGCTCTTGTATGGGTTGTGAATTTTGTCAACAAGGTGCTGAACCAAATTGTCCAAAGGCTGATTTATCAGGTTATACACATGATGGTTCTTTCCAACAATATGCCACAGCTGATGCAATTCAAGCTGCTCAAATTCCTCAAGGTACAGATTTAGCTAATGTTGCTCCAATTTTATGTGCTGGTATTACCGTTTATAAAGCTTTAAAAACTGCCGAATTAAGACCTGGCCAATGGGTTGCCATCTCTGGTGCTGGTGGTGGATTAGGTTCTTTAGCTGTTCAGTATGCTAAAGCAATGGGTTTAAGAGTTTTAGGTATTGATGGTGGTGCAGAAAAAGGTAAATTTGTTAAATCTTTAGGTGCTGAAGCTTTTATTGATTTTACTAAATCTAAGGATGTGGTTAAAGATATTCAACTTGCAACTAATGGTGGTCCACATGGTGTTATTAATGTCTCTGTTTCTCCAGCTGCAATCTCTCAATCTTGTCAATATGTCAGAACTTTAGGTAAAGTTGTTTTAGTTGGTTTACCAGCAAACGCAGTATGTGAATCTTCTGTTTTTGATCATGTTATTAAATCTATTCAAATTAAAGGTTCTTATGTCGGTAACAGAGAAGATACTACTGAAGCTTTAGATTTCTTTACTAGAGGTTTAGTTAAATCACCAATTAAGGTTGTTGGTCTATCCGAATTACCAAAGATTTATGAATTAATGGAACAAGGTAAGATTTTAGGTAGATATGTTGTTGATACATCATTTTAGGTAAATTAGGTTATGTTGAGTTATGGTCAGGAAAAAATAAGAATAATAAACTAGTTTTATTTACTTGTTTTAATATATTATTTTGTTTTTTTTATAGTTTTTTTCTTATGAGAGATTTGTTAATGTTATTATGATACTAAATTAAGCTTAAATTGTTTTACGTAAAAGCGAGCAATAAAAAATTAGATAAAGAGTTAAAGAGAGTAATTAAAGTATACATAAATGGAGATAATATTAGTTTGTAATATTATTCAACAAATTATTTAAATGTTCATAAAGTTGATAATTATTTCCCTTCAAGATATCATCAGAAGTTTCATGTATTTGACCAAGTATCCATTTTTCCTTTAAGTTTTTAGTCAAAGAAAGTAATTCTTCAACTAATCTAATAATAATTGCAGAATTTGATTCAATTTGAATAGATTCACTTGCTTGAACCTCTATATCTTTATCCTGCAAGGTCAACAATTGTAGTATATCATTAAATTTGGTAAGTATAAGTTGAATGTTGTTATCAAACTTGGAGAGAATCGCCGCTTGTGACGACATGGTTGTGTAAAAGAACATGCATGCACAAGTGGGGAGACAATGCAACAAACGACGGCCGACGCCAAAAAAATAGATGACCCCGGAGGGAGTGCGACCGATTCGAAGGACGTCTTGCCCGGCCCATCAGGTGTTATTTTACAGTGTCGCTCATGGGAAAGGACTTATAAGGCCAGTGTCTGCTCTTCTATAATGGGTTTTGATACGTTGCTTATTTGTTAACTTTCCTTTGTTTCTAGTTTCTTTTCCTCATTTCTTTTCATTTTCTTTTCTTTCCTTTCATTTCTTTAATTAATCAATTGATTAAACAAAACACACAGACAAACAATAAATTAAAATGACTTTAGACTTCCTTTCTAAGAAAACAGGTGTCATCGTTGGTGATGATGTCAAGAATTTATTTGATTATGCGCATAAGAAGGGTTTTGCAATTCCAGCAATTAATGTCACTTCTTCATCAACCGCAGTTGCTGCTTTAGAAGCTGCAAGAAATGCGAACTCTCCAATTATCTTACAAACTTCTAATGGTGGTGCTGCATACTTTGCTGGTAAAGGTATTTCGAATGAAGGTCAACATGCTTCCATTGAAGGTGCGATTGCTGCTGCTCATTACATTAGATCAATTGCTCCAGTTTATGGTATTCCAGTTATTTTACATTCCGACCATTGTGCTAAGAAATTATTACCATGGTTTGATGGTATGTTAAAGGCTGATGAAGAATATTTTGCAAAGACTGGTGAACCATTATTCTCATCCCATATGTTAGATTTATCCGAACAAAATGATGATGAAAACATTGCAACTTGTGTTAAATATTTTGAAAGAATGACCAAGATGAATCAATGGTTAGAAATGGAAATCGGTATTACCGGTGGTGAAGAAGATGGTGTTAATAACGAGCACATTCACAAAGATTTATTATATACCACATCAGAAACCGTCTTCAGTGTCTACAAGGCATTATCTCCAATTTCACCAAACTTCTCCATTGCTGCAGCTTTTGGTAATGTTCATGGTGTTTATAAGCCAGGTAATGTTGTTTTACAACCTGAATTATTAGGTAAGCATCAAGCATATGCAAAGGAACAATTAAAGACTGATAACGTTCACCCATTATACTTAGTTTTCCATGGTGGTTCTGGTTCAACTCAAGCTGAATTTGATGAAGGTATTAAGAATGGTGTTGTGAAGGTTAATATTGATACTGATACTCAATATGCTTATTTAGTCGGTATCAGAGATTACGTTTTAAATAAGAAGGATTACATTGCTTCTATGGTTGGTAACCCAGAAGGTGATGATAAGCCAAACAAGAAATACTTTGATCCAAGAGTTTGGGTTAGAGAAGGTGAAAAGACAATGTCAAAGAGAGTTACTGAAGCTTTAGAAGTTTTCCACACTAAAGGTCAATTGAATTAGTTTAAATCAAATCCTTTGTTTTCTAATTATTCATGTTTTTATATAGCTTGTCTATTTATAGTTTTCTTTGATTTATCTTCTGAAGTAAGATAAATTAATATTACGTTTTTGGTATGAACTATTAATTTGTAAATTCGATTTAATTAGTAGAGGAACACGTGTTCATTTCATAGAATTTATTTCAATTACGTATATCTTTTGAAGAACAATAATTTTGTTATAGAATCTCTATTGTATTGTAGCTTATTAGTTTATCGTTGAATATTGTTCGATACAAAGTAATAACAAGCCGGTTGTGCGGAACAATATGCGCGAACTTAACTATTGTAATATCAAAATAAGATGGCTTTTTCCACCTGTAATTTGCCGGTTGCTTCCAGCAATCGGCTTTCTCCTCTTCTAGGCTTTCTTGGCAAGTTAATGTATTGATTACTTAATCGTTAAGAGCACACATCATGTAAAATAGTAATATGCGAAGTTCCAAAGTGACTGGCATTGCGTTTGATTGATTTATTATTTTAGCATTAGCGATTCACTTAATTTTTATTAGATGACGTCTGCTAGGGAATTCTGGTAAAGTGCCACCAACAAGTTGTCCATGGAATGTGTTAAAAAGGTAATATTAGTTGTAAACCCACCAGTGACCATGACAAAGCTGTTAAAATAAATAAATCAATTAATTCCTGAAATTAATAACACAAAGTCCGATGTGAACATAATTTCTAGTAATGTTAGAAAGCAACCTTTCACGTCGTGATTCTGGGTCAATAGATTATCTATATGAGGATGGAAAAGAATTCCATCGCTGTAACGGTATTGCGTCTTTGGATAGACCAGAACATTAACAAACACTATATATTGAGTAATTCCGATTGTCTGTTGGTTAGACATTGTAAACCTTACTCCAAAAAGCTTAGTTCAATAGCCAATTAGTATTTGTCGGTGTTGTCTTCATTATTTACTTAAACACTTTAAAAATTGCGTTGAATGTCCAAGAAACATATAAAAGGTAATTTCATTTACAAGGTCAGTTAAATATCTGGGTTAAAACAACATGTTACAATTTAAACCAGGCAATTTTTCATTTCTTTTCCAGTAGCATTAAAGTATGATAAGCTATTTAATAACTGAAAACAAACTACTGTTTTTTAAGCTTTTTGTAGAATGCGTGGTCATTGTGAGCAGTTATTGGACATATCAATTATATATTGAGAAAGAGACATCATTTTAAAAGCTCTGTTTTTAATAGTTCTATAGAAGACCAACAGGAGAAAACAATGTAACAATTCAATAATACTTAAGTTACGATTTGAGCAATAACTTTTATAGTTACATACATATTGCCTTTTTAAAATGCGTTTGGTATTTGCAAAACATATTTTTAATAATGAATACTTGTGATAATTTAGTACTATATACCGATACATAGCCTGGCTTTTATTATACTAACACTATCACAGTTAGAGAAGCAATATGTTTAATCCTTTTTGTAATGATGCTTCGTAGATTAGTTTAAAGATTATATACTATCGGCAAATTTGCGGCAACACCTTCCACGATTGAAATAATTGCTAAAAAAAATTAGTTAATTATAAAGATTTTTAATAAATAGCTACAACAATTGATAGTGAAAATAATTTCAGTAATGTATTGGATCAAATAAAAAAATAGTTTTTGTTTGATCTTATAAAAAGAAAGATACTTTCATACGAATTACATGTTGTATGATTAGAATTGAAATTGTGATTTTGTTTAAATTGATACAACTTATACAAAACTGGGCTACTAGTTTGATAGTTTGTGCTAAAATATTTTATATATTTACTTTGAACATCTTGAAAATTCGTGATGATTTTGAAGAAATATTTCAATAAAAAATTGTGTTCCAAAGACGGATACAAATTCTGGAATTTTGGAGAAAGGTTTGATTTTAAAGTGCAATTAATTTAATTTTTTTCGTTTGAATTTAATTTCCCAATGTTTCGGTTAATAGTACATGGTCAATGAATAATTATGTAATTAATACTCTCAACCATATAGAACAATAAATGTATGCGGTATTCGCTTATACTGATATTGCGTAAACCTTCCGTACACCAGAAGGTCTTATAATGTTGCCCTCCTACTGTAGGATGAGCCTTATTAAACCTAATATACTGCTTCTTTATTACTATATAAGATATATATATTTTTTTATTACTAATTTTATTACTATTTATTAACAGCACATTGTTATAATAATTAACGATTCCTTAATTATATCAATTAATCACAGATCTCATTTACGACGTAAATTAGCTGTACATAAAAATATAATTAATAAATAATTAAATCTTACGTAAACCACAATTATATGTATATTGAGGACTATCGACGAAAAGACTTGATTAAAATTACACCTGTACACCGGACACCCCATCTTTTCAACTTTGGAGATATCGAAGCTGAAATTCAAAATTCAAAATTGTAATTTCGCATTTTCCAGTTTTATCAATGTACACATTAAAATTTTGCCACCTTCCACTTTGCAAAATTCTCGACGAGAATGCCATACAATGTGACCATTTCCTTCCTGAACTTATTTTTTGAACTTTTGATTTAATTTGAACCCTTTGTCTTTTAACTCTTTTCAGAACTAATTAATTAATTTGATTAACACGATATATTACACCCTTCTTATAAAGTTTAGTTAATTACTTTATTATTATCATTATTATTATTACCTTTATTATAAAATTTTTTATTATAGATACTGATTGATTGATTGATTAATTTATTTATTACATTATTATTGCAACTATTATAAACATATACACAAAACCATGTCTGAACAACTAGAACATCATTCGAAAAAGAATTCCAACTCAAAATTTAGAAATAACTCTAAAAAAGCATCATCTACTTCAAATAATAACGATCTAAAGCAAAAGATTACAACTTTGATTGATATTTTCCCTGATTGGACTTTTAATGATTTTATGGCCATTAAAGATGAAATTGCAAACCTTGAAGTACAAGATATTTTAGAGGGAATCTTTTCTGGAAAGATTCAAAAATGGGATCAAGTTAGCAATAAAAAAGAAGAAAAGAAGAAATTACAAGATCAACAACAACTTGAAGACCAATCAAATACACAAATTAATTTAGCTTCTACTCCTTCAACATCTAATCGCCTTTCCCATTGGGATGATCCATCATCATCATCAAATCACTATAATTCTGGAACAACGTTTAATCAACAAAATAGAAAATATCAAAATAATACCACAGCAAATAAACAGTTTAGACCAAAACAAAAGCCACATCAATTTTCTTCAGCTAATCATAATACTAAAAGATCAACACATGTAGCTTCTGGAAGTCTACCATCCCAAGGTTCATCATGGGCTAATGCTTTAAAACCTGAGCATAAGGAACAACCAATAGGTGACAATACTGAAACCGTTGAAATTATCGAAGAATTTGAAACCGTTGAACCAACGCCAATAGAATCCAACAAAGAAGAAAAGCAAATTGAAACTGAAACGAAATCAGGTACTGAATCAGAACAAACATCCGCTCCAGCAAACTCAGCTCCAATGTCATGGGCAGCCGCTTTGAAACCAAAGAGAATTGTTCAACCCGTTCAAGAAGAGAAGGAAGAAGAAGAACTACTGGAAGAAACAGTAGAAGAACTTGTTGAAGAAATAATCGAAGATGCCGTTGAAGCTGCAGAAGAAATTGTTGAAGAACTTGTTGAAGAATTAATTGAAGAAATTGAAGAAGTTGAAGAAGAAATTAAAGAAGAGCAAAAACTAGAGGACGCTGCTGTTGCTGTCGCTGAAGAAGCAGTTGCAGAAAATGTCGTTGAAGAAACATTAGAAAATCCAGCACAAACTGAAATTGAAAATGTTCAAACTGACATTAATAACTTATCATTGAAGGAAGAAACTAAACCACTAGAAGAAACTAAACCACTTGAAGAAGCTAAACAAGTTCCACAACAACAACAACAACAACCACAACAACAACAACCACAACAACAACAAAACCGTAATAACAACAATTATAGAAAGAACAACAAATATTACGATAACCAAAACGCAAATGCTAACTACGGATCAGATATTAATAATTATTTAAGAAATACACAAAATCAATACGATCCAAATACACTACAATCACAAAACCCATACATGTATGGTCAACAATTTATGGATCCAATGAATGGACAAACTCAATTTGGTGTTAGCCCAGTTGGCACTGATGCAATTTCATCTCCAGCAAATAATTCAATACTAACCAATATGGTTAACCCAGCCACTGCAATGAATAATATGTCACCAATGATGGGTGCTCCAGTTTATCCACCATATTACTATTACATGTTCCAACAACCACAAAATGGTTACATGGGATACCCATCAAATCCACAACAAATTCAACAATTACCACAACAACAACAGCAACAATTACCACAACAACAACAACAACAGCAAGCACAACAACAGGCGCAACAAGCGCAAGCTTTTGGTGCTAACACCTTCCAACAGGACAAACTTTATGGTCAATATGGTCAATATGGTCAAAATAACTATCAACAACAACAAGCAGTTCAAACTGCACAAACTGCACCAAGTGGTTCTACTCCTAATGCGGCTACTGCAACTACCACTGAAAAGGAAACCAATCCACAAACTTCGACAAATCAAGTTGCAAATCAACAAACTACTGCAAACCAAACACCAAATCAACAACAATCAATGCCATACAATCAATATGCACAAGCTAATGCATACGGTCAATATGGTGGTTATGGTCAATATGGACAATATAATGCTGCTGGTCAATTCAATTTATTTGGTAATTCCATTGGTGGAAGTAATGGCTTTGGTGGTTTCACCGGTGCTTCCTCTGGTACAACTTCCGCAGCAGCATCTGGTGCAACCGGTGCAAGTCCAATGTCTGGTATGAATGGTATGGGTGGTGCAAATATGAACTACAATAACTACTATCAAAATAATCAATATCAAACCGGATCAACAACTGGTAATGAAGGGGATAATGGTAAGTGGTATGCAAATTAAGTTCAATTAAATGAATAATTTAATTCTTTTTGCTTTACTATTTTTTATACATTATTTTATTTCTTTTACTCGTTATTTTGTTATTTAAAAGTATTGAATTGATTATTTAGTTGTTAATTGTATCTTGTAAATACAGATGATTTATTTTCTAAATTAAGCAATAGTTTTTAGTTTGTCATTTCCTTTTCCTTTCATTTCCTTACTTTTTGTTTGTTTTATTATCCTCCTTTTACTATTTTTATTATTACCATTATTGGCCCCTTATTTTTATAAATATTTTGTGTATAGGTCTAATATTAATTGCATAGATCATATGATTAAACGAGCCTTATCATTTATAAATATCAAAGAAAAACATGAAAATGAGAAAATGAAAAATAGAATTACAAATTTGATAATTCTCACTGGTGGAAAAAGAAAATTTTCCTGATTTCAAAATAATTTTTCATTAAAAAAAAAACAAACGGTTAAAGGAAAATAATATTAAACTTTTTTTTTTCGAATTTAAATTTAATAATTGATGAATGTTTTATCCAAAAGAATTATTAATAAGAACTATAGTAAGATAATTCAAATTAGAAAGCAATCAATCATGTCAATTAAAGATGAGATTAATCTAAAGCTACCGAAGCAAGAAGAAATTCGACTTGATCCAATTATTGAAAAAGCATCAGAAACACAAAGAAAGGTTTTCAATCCAAAAAGTAATGCAGTCAAACGTAAACGTGCATCACATCGTAAACCACCAAGAACTAATTTTGATTCAACGAGTCCTTTGGGAGTTTTAACCGAATTTGAAATTCCTAATATGCTAAAAAAATATCATTTGAAAGTTTGTCAACTTTTAGAAATTGAGGATCCAAATTCAATTGAACCTTTAACGATTAATGATGTTATGAATCCTGTACGTGATATTATCAATGATTCAGGAGTTTTAGATGCTTATAATTGGAGAGAATTGAAAAACGTTGAAGTTTTAAGTATGTCTGCAAAAGGTGATGGATTAGCCATTATTAAAGCACCAACTTATGAAACTATTTTAAAATGTCAAGAACTTGCAAATGAAAGAGAAAAGAAACAATTTGCAGAGTTAGAAGCTTTAGAACAAGCTGAAAATGAAAATATTGAAAAAAATTCATCTGACGATGTTAAGGTTGAAGGTACTAATAAAAGACAACGTAAAAAGCAAAGTGAAGAACCATATCGAAGACAAGTTAATAAAGATATATTACCAAAACTTCAAATTGCAACTGTTCCATTTGCATTTCCAGGAGATTTTGTTAATTTGAAAGTTTATCATACTAATTCGCATTATGTTGATTCTGAAATTATTGGATTTACAAAGTTGTCACCATTAAGAAATGAAATTTTAAATAATGAAACAATTAATATTAATGATGAGGGTATAATCAAGCCAAAGGAAAATCCTTGTGCATATTTTGGTATTTGTAGTGGATGTCAATATCAATCATTATCATATGAAAATCAACTATTAATTAAAAAAGAAGTTGTTGAAAATGCATATAAGCATTTTTGTAAAGACGAAATTGATTGGGTAGGTAAAGTTTTAGATACAATTCCAAGTCCATTAAAATATGGATATCGTACTAAATTAACACCACATTATGATGTACCAAGAAGTGGTAGTATAGGATTAAATGTACCAAGATTAGGTTTTGGTTGGAGAGGTAAAGGATCATGGTTAAAACTGAACAATTTACAAGGTGAAAAGGAATTTAATGAAGGTATTGAATTTAATAATAAAGAATTAAAATTACAACATCCTGAAGATATGAAAATTGGTATGAGAAATAGATCAATTAGACCATATTTTGGTGATGTTTTAGATATTGAAGATTGTATTATTGGTACTGATATTGTTAGGCTTGGATTTGTTAATGAACGTAAGAGATTAAGTAAAGAATGGAAGGAAGATAATAGAAGTAAAAAAGGTGTTACTGTTTTATTAAGAGAAAATAATATAATTAAAAATGACAAAGATTTTAATGATGAATTAATTATTGGATCAACAGATATTACCAAAAATAATGAAATTACTCAAATTGAAGTTCAAATTGATAATAAAGATGTTATTAAAACTTGTGTTACCGATAATCAAAAAATTGTTAGTGATTTAGTTGATACAGGGTTTGGTAAAGTTTTAAGATTTGATTTTATTGCCAATGAATTTTTTCAAAATAACAACTCAATTTTACCAAAAGTTATTAAATATGTTAAGGATAATTTAGATGGTAATGAAGAAAATAAACAAATGGAATATTTAGTTGATGCATATTGTGGATCTGGTTTATTTAGTGTTGCGATTGCATCTAATGAAGAGCATAAAATTAAGAAAGTTTTAGGTGTTGAAATTAGTGAAAGAGCAGTTGAATTTGCTAAAAAGAATGCAGAGTTAAATAACATCAGTAAAGAACATTGTGATTTTATTCAAGGAAAAGCAGAAAAATTATTTGAGCATATTAAGTTCCCAAAGGAGAAAACAGGTGTTATTTTAGATCCACCACGTAAAGGTTGTGATGATATTTTTTTAAAACAATTAAGTGAATTTGAACCTAATAGAATTGTTTATGTTTCATGTAATGTTCATTCACAAGCAAGGGATGTAAAATATTTTATTAATGAAACAGTCAATGGTAATAAATATAAAATTGAAAGTATTAGAGGATTTGATTTTTTCCCACAAACCCATCATGTGGAAAGTGTTGCAGTTTTAGTTCATAAATAATCATGTATGCATGGTTGCATGCAGGTGTGTATGTTTATATAAAGTAGTAGTTGGAAAGAAATTAATGGAAATAATACACAAAAAATTTTACAATAAGACAATATAAATAATAAAAAATGGATAGATGAAAATCATTATTCTTCATCATCTTGATCTTGCTTTTCTAAATATTCACTTTCCTTCTTTTTTAAGTATTCAGCCTTTTCAAGTTCATATCTTTTCTTATCAGCTTCAGCCTTTTCTTCATGGGGCGCTCTTTCTTCAGCACTCATTGACTTCCATTTTTCACCTAATAATTTACCGATTTGACCAAAGCTAATACCAGGATTATTACCTCTAACAGTATCTCTTTCAGCATTTGCAAAGAACATGTAAGCAGATAATGCACGCTTAGGAGCATTTGGATCTTTCTTTTGTCTAGTGGAAGTTTTCTTTGGAGGCATTGTTAACTGTGGAATTAAAATTTAATCAGTTAGTGAAAGAATAAGTTAGTAATTCAGTAAAAGATGTAGTAAACAATCACAAAACAACAATAAAAAGTAATAAGATTGATAGCTGGCGCTGGCTGAAAAGTAAACAAAGTGGAGCGCGAAATAAAAAAATGCGAAAAGCGAAAATGCAAAAGGCTGGAACTTCTGAAAAAAAAATTGCACCGAAATTGAAATTGAAATTGATTGAAAATGATTTAAATTGAAACAGAAGCAGATACAACAGGGGAAACAAAAGAGTCTGAAAAGCTACTGGACAAATCAAATGTAATTGTATGGCATTGTTTTCATGGATGTTCTAGCATTGTAGTGGAGTTAAATATTGAATGTTAATTTCTTAATTGCCACTTGCCAATTGACGATAGCTAATCAATCAACCCATAAAACGAAATTCTAATCCATTCTGGTGGCAAAAAGGATGAGCATTTAGAGCACTGGGGACACGATAGTGACGATGATTGAGGTCTTATCAAGCATTGAGTTGTGGATGTTTATTGTATGTGTGTTGATGGAGGTTATAGTGTACAATGGTGGATACATACTGAGTGAGTGCGGGTGGCTTTTGGAAAACAACAGAAATGTTAAGAGAGCAGCAGGTAGGACAGAAGTGTTGTTAGTAATTAATTGTTAGTGAGTGAGCGGAGAGTGCGAAGTGGGAAGTGTGAGAGCGAGAAAATGCGAAATGGGAAAATAAGAAAATGGGAAAATGAGAAAATGGGATTCGGGCGAGGCGAGTGTTTGTTTGTGTTTGTTGATGTTTTTGGCGATGGATTACTGAAGATTTGGTGTTGCTTCTTGGGAATTTGCCAAAGAGAGTATTTACAATGGACCCCTATTACGTTCACTCCATTGCCACAGGAGCTTCTTATGATGTGCTGGACGCCAATGAACATGTTTCTCCCTCTCTCCAGCTTAAAGTTGTTATTGTCGGTGACTCTGGTTGTGGTAAAACTTCTCTATTTTCTTCTTACATAAGAGGTTCTTTCCCAATGGCCTACGAACCAACTATTTTTGAAAACCACAGAACTTTTGTGAAAAATTTGACCTCGGGTGATATTTTATCAGTCGATTTATGGGATACTGCCGGTCAAGAAGAATACGAAAGATTACGTCGTTTAAGTTATCAAGATGCTGATGTTGTTATTGTTGCTTACTCCAATGATGCACCTGAATCTTTACCAAATATTCATGAAGTTTGGGCTCCTGAAGTAATGACATATGCACCTGAAGCTTCAATTATTCTAGTTGGTTTAAAATCCGACATGAATATTAAAATAGATTTAACTTATGCTTATAATATTGCTGATAGTATAGGTGCCGTAACTCATATTGCTTGTTCAAGTATTAAAATGGAAAATGTTAATGAATTATTCAATTGTGTTTTTAATACTGCTTATAATAAAGCATTGATGAAAAAGCATCATGAATTACTTCAAAATCAGAAAATAAAGAAAGCTCAAAATAACCCAAATCAAAAATCTACTACAGGTACCAATACTAATACAAATACAAAATCAAAACGAAACTCACTGTCTAGTATGAAGATAAAAAAGAAATCTAAATGTACTATTCTGTAATTCCCTCACTTGACTTTTTGCTTTGATAGAATCATTTTACTATGTACTTTCTATTTATAATCTAGATTTATAATAATACTAATAATAATAAGAAAACAAAAAAATAGTCTCATAATGTCCCAATCAGGTAATTTCCAAATACGCGAGTCAAATGAATTTCGCATTTTGCTCAATTAAATGTCTGACCGTGATTTTACCATATAATTTGGAGTAGATATTCCTATTATTGTTATTTTCGGTTCTTTTATCAATTGAAGATTTTAAATACAATGTATATTAGACGATTTTTAAAATATATCATATTGTCTATATTATTAATATTTTTAGTTGTAGAAATATCAAATAGATCAACAAATACCTTTGCCTCATCTTCTCCATCATTTCCAATTGAACCACTTGTATTAATTGATTCTCCGGAATTAGAGTATAGACCAATTTATAAAGATTTTAATCTTGAAAAATTCATTAAATTATCATCTGATGAAAAATGTTTAAAGTATTTTTCAAGATTACTACAAAGGGAACCGAATTGGAAATTTTCTCCTAGACGTGGATCTGAAATTAAACACGATAATTTGGAAAAGTCACAGGATTTGATTAATCTGAATATTTTCAATAATTGTTATATGAATGGAAAAATTAACCTAAAATCATTTCAAAAACTGAATAAATTAACAGATTCAAAATTAGATTCAAAGTTTTATCCATATTTAAGTTTTAAATTACCAACGTTCCAACATTGGACTGGTAAAACTTTTAACAACCCAAAAGATATATCAAAAGATTCCATTCATTCTATAGCGCTTGATTCAATAAATTATGATTTCAGTGATATAGAACCAATTTATGCATCTAATTCAATTCCATTTTGGAATTCTTACAAATTGCATATCAGAAATACCGGTATTGTTGTTTCAATATCTGATGAATTTGTTGATGATGCTTTAAAATTATTAAAAAACTTGAAATTTCTTGCTAATAAATTACCCATACAATTTATATATCGTGATGATTTATCTAATGCCAATAAATTAAGATTAACTAAGGTTGCAAGGGATGAATCATATGGCTATGCACTACAAGATATTTGGTTTGTCAATATTTCAACATGTCTTAATGAACAATATAAAGATGAATTTCATTCATATTTTAATAAATTACTAGCTTATGCATTTAATACATTTGAAAATGCTATTATCTTAGATACTGATGTTATATTATTTAATAGTCTAGATAAATTATTAAATTCTGAAAAATTTATGAATCATGGCACTTATTTTTTTAAAGATAGAAATTTGAATATGTATATGTCACAAGAGTATATTGATTTTTTAAAATTGACAACACCAAATAAAGTTGATGAATTATTATTTAATATAAAATCAATTGATGATAAAATATGGCAATCAGATTATTTTAAAAATAGATATTTTCATTATATGGAATCTGGAGTCGTTGTTATAAATCGTAAAAAATATTGGAATGCAGTCATTTTGTCGTTACAATTACCATTTATTCAATCAACTTTAATTGCAAGTTGGGGAGACAAGGAACATTTTTGGTTAAGTTTCTTATTGTCTGGGTATAGTGATTTCCAGTTCGATGACTACTGGACTGCATCTGTAGGTAACATAATTAATGATGGTAATGGTTATAAAATTTGTTCAACTCATCCAAGTCATATATTGAGTCATGATAATGAATTAATGTGGATTAATTCAGGTATCTCAAATTGTCCGAAGGATATTAACATAGAAAAAGATTTTGAGCTTTTAAAAGATGCAAATATTGGTGTTTCATTTAATACACCAACAAACTTAAAAAAATGGTATGATCAGCCAATATCTTTTGATGGATTTATTATCCCAACAAAAATGAGCGATGTTGTTGATTTGAATAAACCTAGATTTGAACAAACATCATTATGTAATAACTACATGTGGTGCGCTTACAGTTATCCAAATGATAAGAGTATTCTAAAGAAATTTTCAAAAGATCAAATTCAAAGGTATAAATTGATAAGTAATGAATATATTAAGGATTAATAGATACAAAAAAGGATGGGTATATGTTTATATGCATTTCATGCTATATAATTGCTTTATAGCTAGGTAATTTTATCAATCTATTCATTTCATTTTCATATTCTATGATTTTATCTAATATTACAGTTTCATAACTTGGCAATTTTTTCGTTAAAAATAAATCACTCTTCGTTAATGATGACGATGATGAGGAGGCTGATGATGATGATGATGATAAGGATGACGCAATGGTTGAAGTAGAAAATGCAGATGAAAGGGATGATGAGTGAGTTAAAGATGTTTCTGATATTACATTACCCAACCCTACTTCGTCCGCCTGTTTGAACAACATATCTCTTGGAGATAATAATGATTGATTGTTAATTAATACATGTGGATATTTTTCAATCAATTTGAAGGCATTTCTTGAATTCGGTAAATATGAACGTAATTGTAATTGACCAATTTTCAATTTATTACACCAATTCCAAATTTCTACAACTTCTGATTCTGATATTTTTCTTTGCAAATTTAAGGAGGGAATCAATTGATTTAGTTTAAGATCATTATTAAAAACTACATCTGAATCAAATGTCAGTCCAATATATTTCTCAATGGTGCCAATAAATAATTCATTTGTTGAGTCGTATTGTCTCAGTTGTGTAATTACATTCTTATAAATTAATTTAGTGATTTCAAACCATGATAAATTTTTCCTTTTAAAATTTCGAAAAATGAAAATATTAATCATATTAAAATTTATAAAATCATTGTGAAATCTAGCAATTAATTCTATGTATTCATCATCAATTTTAAAATTCTTATTGACTGGTATCGTTAAACTTAAAAAAACATTATAATCCGAATGTTTTTCAATATGGTTAATCAAACATAAAACCCTTCTCAAAATTTCATTATTCATTTTAAATTGTGAAAAATCAAAATCAATTTTATTTAATTTACTATTTTCCCAAAGAATATCAATATGCTGCTTTAACAATTTGGAATTTTTATAACTTTTAAATGAATTATTAGAAATCAAAAATGATAATATTGAATTAAAATACGATTCATGTGGAATATTTGCTAAATCAGCAATAGATTTTTGAATCTGAAATATTGTTAAATAGTTTGTTGGTGGTATCTGATATTGAATATTTGGCGATATTCCACAAAGGTTTTTGAAATCACTCTCATGAATATCCGAAGGGTTAATATTAGTTGTCAATACAGTCATTATTTGTTAAATTAAACACAACATGTACTACGATAGAAAAAAAATGAAATAATCAAGGATTATTTTACGTACGTTTTCTTTTGACTTCTCTAGCCAATTATCCAATTACTCATGATACAGCCACCTATAGTACCTTAAATAAGGCATGTTCCGGAATGGAACCGTTGTGCGAGACTACTTATTCTTTATTTTCTCCGACTTCGGAATCATAGAGTTTTAAAACATTGTGCCTAATACAGTAATCTCAAGCGACATTCAATTCCGACATGCGAGAAAACACCGCAAACAAATTACCCGAAAATCAATAGGGACTGGTGCCCTGTTGGTTGACCCTTGGTTTTTCGGAGTAATCCACTACCTTACCCCACATTGTTACTCCGACTTTGCAAGTTTCCCCATAAATATAAATACCAGATATTAGGCCTAAACTGGTTCTCAGATATAGAGACATCTGTGTTCTTTTTATTCTTTTTTTTCAAACAAACAAAAAAAAATGACAAATACAATTTCTTTAAAGGATAAAGTGGTTATCATCACAGGTGCAGGTGGTGGCCTTGGTAAAGTATACGCACTTCAATTTGCTGAAAGAGGCGCCAAAGTTATTGTTAATGATTTAGGGGGCACTCTTGGTGGCTCGGGGGGTTCAAATAAAGCTGCAGACGTTGTTGTCAATCAAATTAGATCAAGTGGTGGTATTGCTGTTGCTAATTATGATAATTTAGTTACTAATCCTCATGGTATTTTAAAGACGGCTTTGGATAATTTTGGTACTGTTGATATTCTTATCAATAATGCCGGTATCTTGAAAGATTCAAGCTTTAAAAATATGGATTTAAAAAAATTTAATGATGTTCTGGATGTCCATTTGAACGGTGCTTTTAAATTGACTAAATTATGTTGGGAAATTTTTAAAAATAAAAAGTATGGTAGAATTATAATGACTGCTTCACCTGCTGGTTTGTATGGTAATTTTGGTCAAGCAAATTATTCTTGCGCAAAATTAGCGTTGGTTGGTTTTGGTGAAACTCTAGCAAAGGAAGGTGTTAAGTATAATATTAAAGTTAATATTATTTCTTTATTAGCTAAATCAAGAATGACTGAAACTGTTTTGCCACCTGATATTTTAGAAAAATTATCTCCTGAGAAAATTTCACCTTTAGTTTTACTATTGACATCAGATCAGTGCCCTTCAACTGGTTCAATTTATGAAGTTGCAGCTGGATTATTTGCACAAATTAAATGGCAGAGGTCTGAAGGTTTGTATTTAAATCCCTCAAGTGATACCTTTACACCAGAAGCAATTTTAAATCAATTTGATAAAATCTCAAATTTTAACAAAAATTATGAATACCCATTTATGTTAAAAGATTATAACAAGGTTTGGGATATCACTTCGAAATTACCAAAAAATGACCAAGGCTCAATTAAAATTAAATCTTTGAAGGATAAAGTTGTTATTATAACTGGTGCTGGTAGTGGATTAGGTAAATCTCATGCTATATTCTTTGCAAAGTATGGTGCAAAAGTTGTTGTTAATGATTTTAAAGATCCATTTACTGTTGTTGAAGAAATTAAAAAAAATGGTGGTACAGCAATTGGTTCAAAACACGATGTTTATTCCCAATCTAAAGAAATTGTTAAAACTGCTTTAGATAATTTTGGTACAGTTGATATACTTATTAACAATGCAGGTATTTTAAGGGATAAATCATTTATCAAAATGACAGAAAGGGATTGGAATCAAGTTATTCAAATTCATGTTTTAGCAACTTTCAAGTTGTGTAAATTAGTTTGGCCGATTTTTTCTGCTAAAAAATCGGGTTTTATTGTTAATACAACTTCTACTTCTGGTATTTATGGTAATTTTGGACAAGCAAATTATTCATCTGCTAAGGCTGGAATTTTAGCATTTACAAGAACTTTGGCAATTGAAGGTAAAAAAGTGGGAATTAAATGTAACGCAATTGCTCCACATGCAGAAACTGCAATGACAAAAACAATATTCAAAGATTCTGAATTGAATAAGTTTTCAACAACGCAAGTGTCGCCAATGGTTATTTTATTATGTTCTGAAGAAGTTGGCGGAATTACTGGTGAATTATATGAAGTTGGTGCTGGATGGATTGGTAATACAAGATGGCAAAGGGCAAAAGGTGCAGTTTGCCGTGATGAACATATTAAACCTGAGTTTGTTAGAGAACACTGGAATGAAGTTGTTGATTTCACAAATGGCATCACTTTGAAATCTGCAGAAGAATCCTCAATGGCAATTCTTAAAGATTTTGAAGACGCTGATAATGATGATGATGATGGAGATGAAGATGGCGATGAAAATGAAAAAGATGATTCTAAGGATGAAATTTATTCATTTGATCATCATCAAGTCATTCTTTATAACTTATCAATTGGTGCAAGAAGTGATGAATTAAAATATGTTTATGAATCTGATCAAAATTTTCAAGTCATACCAACATTCGGTGTAATACCATTTATGAATCAAGATGACGGTGGTTTGAATTTTGATAATTTAATCAAAAACTATAATCCAATGAAATTACTACATGGCGAACATTATTTAAAGATTAATAAAATTCCAATTCCAACAAGTGGTAATTTATCAACAAAATCTTTTCCGCTAGAAATCATTAACAAAGGTAAAGGCAATAAGAAAAATGTTTTAATGAGATCTGGATACAAAACTTTTAGTTCAAATGGAGATTTGTTGTTCACAAACATTGGATCATATTTCATCAGAGATTGTGAAACTATGACTGGTTCTAATGAAGTATTTAATGATAGTAAGAAAGGCTTAGGTGATTTTTATCTTAAAGATTTCAGTGTGTCTGGTAAACCAGATTTTGAATTTAATTATAAAACCACTGTTGATTTAGCAGCATTGTACAGATTAAATGGCGATTTTAATCCACTACATATTGATCCAGTGTTTGCGAAGGGTGGTAATTTTAATCAACCAATTCTACATGGACTTTGCTTTTATGGTATTTCTGCAAAGGCGTTATTAGACCATTATGGTATGTTTGACGAAATTAAAGCAAGATTTACGAGTTATGTATATCCAGGTGAAACACTAAAAGTTTTAGGTTGGAAGTCAGGCCCAATTGTTAAATTTCAAACTTGGGTTGTTGAAAGAAATGTTAAAGTGATTGATTTTGCTGCTATTAAATTAGTTGAAGGTAAGTTATCGTCAAAACTTTGAAGTTATGAGTTAAATTATATTATATTTTTGAATGTCCAATGCTTTTTTTTATGTAATGAATGTCTAATAATGACTAATACGCCTGATTATACAATTTATTTAATGTTTTATGCCACTTTCCCATGTTTCATTCAAATGATTACCTAAAAACTTTTGACTAAAAGCAAACAGTTTTTCATCATTTTCATCATTGACATTATTAACAACTAATTGGTATTGTTTCCAGGCTGCCATTAATTCATCTATATTTGAAACGCCCAACACTGTTCTACCTTTTTTATTCAACCATATTTTTAATGCAAATCTAGTTGCTAATTCAGCTAAATCTTCATTATACTCGGATTTTAAAACGTTAGCTAATTCATTACATTTCAATTTTAATTCATTGTTTGCTGGATGAAATGGTCTAGTTTCTTGATATCTTAATAATGACATTGATAGAATCGATGCATTATTAACTAATTTCACACCAGCATTAGTCAAGAAACCATTATAGTAATCTTCTAAAATTGTGTTTTGCAAGCACATGTTTGAATAACTCATAATTAAATCTAATGCACCAATCTCTTTAATTTCTTTTACAGTTAAAGCAAGTTTGTAAATAAAATCAACGGGATATCCTGAAATACCAACGTATTTAATTAAATCTTTAGCTTTTAAGTTCATTAACATCTTCAGAGCAGCCACTGATTCCTCAACTGTTTTAAATTCAACATCATGAAGGAATACAACGTCTAAATATTGGGTATTGAATCTTTGCAGAGATCGATGAATTGATTTTTCAACCCATTCAGGTGAATAATCAAAATCGTCTAATTGAAGTCTACCCACTTTTGTACAAATATAAAAGTTGTCTCTTTCAATCTTTCCATCATTAATCAAATGAGTTAATGCAGTGCCTAACAATTCTTCACTTGGACCATAATATGGTGACGTATCAATTGCATTTATACCTAATTTAAAACCTGTTTCTAACATCTCCGTAATTGGTAATGATTGTGGATTATCATTATATTGGGTATTAAAAACTGCACCTCCAATAATTAGGGGAGAAATTCCCTCCAGAGTACCTGCAACTTTTTTTAAACCAAGTGACATGTTTCTTTGCTGTGATTTGTTTGAATTTTGTAATCTTTTGGTGAACACGTATTTAAACATTTACGTATCACCACAGTTTTATACTAAAGCAATAATCTAGAACTAATATTTGAAGTCAGAGCGAATTTCATTTTTCAGTTTTTTTACTTTTAAATTCGATCTCTTTAGAAAGATAATTTTAGAACCTTGGTTTGGTACTTTTTTCTACTTTGCCATCAATGTTACTTTCTGGTGATTCTTTCTGTTCTGGAGTCACAGAGTATTTTACCTAAAAGCAATGCCACCTAAGAAGTTTTACAAAAAGAGATCATACGACAATGCAAATAACGGTAACAGTGCTGCGTCATCTGGCTCCAATTCTGCAGATCAACCACAAATTCAATTTGATGTAAGCAAATGAAATGTTACACGCTTCAAAGAAGGATTTAAATACTAACATAGTCATCATATAACATTTCATTTTTTATTTTTTTAGCTTGGAGTAGAGAAAAAGAAGGTTACGGTTAGAAAGTTTAAGAATATGAAATTAATTGATCTACGTGAATATTACCAAAAGGATGGCAAATGGTTGCCAGGAAGTAAAGGATTATCTTTAACATTGGATCAATGGAATTCATTGGTCTCCAAAATGATTGATATTAATGAAGCATTATCAAAAATTGATGATACCCAAGAATTTATCAATATGAAAGCTCAGTTAGATCGTAAAGAAAAGGCAATTGAGCAAAATGCCCTTGAATCTGCTGCTGTTAATGCAGTATTAACTAATGCTCCAGAAGAAGATGATGAAGATGTTGAAGGTGTTGAATTTGAAGATGTCAGTGAAGCTCCGGCTACTAAGAAAGCTAAAAAAGAAGAAGCTTGATTTTATATACCTTATAGTTCGCCTTTTTCTACATCAAAACTTGTATCGACATAGTATCTACCCTTTAGTATCATGTCTCGTTATTATTTTAGAACACAGTAAAATACGACACAATTCAAAATTTGTGATTAAAAGATTCAGGTTTTTTTCCTTTCCCATCTCACCAGTAAAAAACCATGATGATTTCTATAATTTCTAATTTCCTTTGTTCTTCATTTAGATGGTTGGCTGTCTTCGTTTTTCATCCATTCTATCTTTCTCCATTTTATCTTGCTTTTATTATAAAAATAACAAACAGTTAATATTCTCATGTCCGGTGACGAGAAAGGAAGTAGCATCTCAGAACGACAGGGCTGGTCAGTTTCTGACAGGAATAAGCGGAAATCCGTGGGTTCATTACTGTCTTCCGAAAACCATCCTGGTATGATAGAAAATCATCATGAAGATGTACTAGATGCACTGGGTTTAATATCAGACGATACTTCATCTATTTCCAATGTCAATTCCCATGGCGAATCATCTGCTTTTGTTGATCATCGTAGAATGTCAGAAATCCATCCTGATCAGAAAATGATGAGACCAAAAAAGCACTTTAAAGAAGATGTCTTCACCCAACAATCAAAATTATTATCACACAATAGGGATAGGTATGGACATGGTTTACAGATAAATGAAACTGATTATGGGGCAATTCCTAGCATACACATAAATACTCTTAATAATACACACAAACATGGTTTTGGCAATTTATATCAAGCTCCTTCTACATCAGATAATCCTTTTGTCTCACAAAAAAAAACAGTTGCACAAAGAAGTTTACTTTCACAATCACTTCCTGTATCTACATTTTCTGATGTCTATGGAGACCCTTCAATAAGAGATGAAAACTCATTGTACGCATCATCGAATCCTTCCTCACGTAGACCATCCGAAAGTTCATCTCTTAATGATGTTTGTTTCCCCGTTGACTCATTAGATGAAATTGAAAGATCTAAAAAATGGCCAAATATTGCAGTATTGGATGAATTTGTTCAAGAAGAAATTGAAGGACAAAAAAGGATTCGTTCTGGTTCAATAAGTCGAACTTCTATAACCCCAACTGGTAATGATGATAATAGTAACAATGAAAATGTTAATTTTCAATACCCAATAGTGTCAAATGTTGATTATGGTGAAATAACTGAACCTCTTCTTGTTTCGAAAAATGAAGAGATTGATCCTATTAATGGTCGACTAAGACCTAAAAAGATGACCCCTTGGAATAAACCTGAATTTATTACTAGACATGATAAATCGGCAGAATTTAGATTTACGTATTTCAGACCTGATATACCAGAGACTATTCACTCTCCAACAATTTCTGGTTTACTCCATAGTGGTAGAACATTTGAAGATATTTTTTCTCCCCAGAAGTATGGTATAACTACGTCTGAAACTAATTTATATGACACCAAATTACATAAGGCTACAACCAATCCAGGCTTGTCAACACATCCTACAAATAGTACAACACCAACATCAACAAATGCACCTATCTCTAAACCATTAGTTCAACCTTTTTGGTTAGACGTGTTAAACCCAACTGACGAAGAAATGAAAACAATTTCAAAGACTTTTGGTATTCATCCTTTAACATCAGAGGATATCTTTTTAGGTGAAGCAAGAGAAAAGGTGGAACTATTTAAAGATTACTACTTTGTTTGTTTTACATCATTTGATGTAGAAGAAGAACATCAAAGACGTAAAAAGGCGGCGGAAAAAGCGTTTGCTGAAGCAATCATTGAAGAACATCAAAAAGCTAAAAATGATCGTTCAATGTTTGAAAAAATCGTTGACACATTGAAAAGAAGAACATCTAATTCATCAAGCGTTTCAATTCATTCATCATCATCGAGAAGATCAAGGAAGTCTGCTGATAATAAAAAATCCGGTACTTCAATTCATTCAAGAAAGACAAGAAAAAAGAAGTATAATAAAGATGAATTAATTCCATTAACTATGTATATTGTTGTTTTCAGAGATGGTGTTATTACGTTCCATTTTAAGCCAACTCCTCACACTGGTAATGTTCGTCGTCGTGTGAGATTATTAAGAGACTATCTAACTGTTACATCTGACTGGATTGGATATGCTTTAATTGATGATATTACAGATGCATTTGCACCATTAATTGAGGCAATTGAAACTGAAGTTAATTCAATAGAAGATGAAATCATATCGATGCAATCAGGAGATCATTCAGATAGTGACTCTGATAGCGATAGTGATGATGAGAATGATAGTGACAATCCGGTTTGGATGAAACTCAAGCGGAGAAACTCAAATGTTTTGGGAGATAAAAACTCAATTTATTCAAAATCTACAATATCTACAAGTTCAAGTTCGGAAGATACCAAAATCATAAGTTGGAAGAAAAAAGGTGATATGTTGAAAAGAATTGGTGACTGTAGGCGTCGTGTTATGTCGATGTTGAGACTTCTAGGTTCCAAAGCAGACGTTATAAAAGGATTCTCTAAAAGATATAATGAGCAATGGGAAATCACCCCGAGAACTGAAATTGGACTATATTTAGGTGATATTCAAGATCATATTGTTACTATGGTGCAGAATCTAAATCATTATGAAAAATTATTAGCAAGATCACATTCGAACTATTTAGCACAAATTAATATTGACATGACTAAAGTTAATAATGATATGAATGATATTTTAGGTAAGATTACAATCTTAGGTACAATTGTCTTACCACTGAACATTATAACCGGTTTATGGGGTATGAATTGTATTGTTCCTGGTCAAGATCGTGATGATTTGGTATGGTTTTGGTCAATTCTTACGGGTATGATTATCTTTTCGGTTACTTGTTACTTTTATGTTAAAAAACTAATGAATTTAGTTTAATGGTTTGTAACTTTTCTGCCAGGGCATCTACAATTTTTTCTGTTTATTTTAGTAAAATTAGAATAAATTCTTTAGTTTTAGTGTACAAAAAATTTACAAATTTGATAAATATAAAGAAAAACAAAATATCAATTAATTAAGTGCCAAACTGAAAATACATTTGTGAACTATATTATTGTGAAAGGAAAAACTATCGTAATATGTTAACAGAAATTCTCAAATTGTTTAATAGTATTTCATTCTTCATTTTAAATAGTCGTAAGATAGTTTCTAGGAACTAAACCTGAATCTTTAGAGTTTAAATTTTCAGCAAACCACCAATCATCTGGTTGTTTATGTAGAATTAATAAAATATCTTTCTTTCTAAATGACAGCTCCAAATCCATGTCAGCAGTATAATTGTATTTTGCTTTACAATAAGCAATCACTGGATATCCTTCAGAAGAATGGGAAGGAAGTTCATTTACTGAAATATGACTATCTTTAAGTTGATACTGAGATTTTGATTTGCTAATAGTTGGTGATGAGTTTCTTTTTCCAGTTGATAGTTTTCGGTTAGGTTTAGTAATCATTAAGGAAGACCTTCCTATGTGTTTATCACCATTATCAAAAACTGGAGGAGAAGAAAATATTTGTTTAAATTGAACTTTTGCCGACTCTGGTGATGAAAACTGAAATGTTTTGGATTCTGATGATTTGGTTGGTGAATCATTGGAAGATTTTCTCACTATAGCAGCAAGTTCATTCACTGCACATTTTTCTTTATTTTCTCTAATTGGTGACATAGAATCTCTAAAAATATTATTATTTTGGAAAATTAATTTATCATCACTTGATTGAGTTGGAAAGTTGTTAGATTTTAGGGTATTTGAGTTTGTATCAAATGTTTCCTCTTCATCACTGAATGACAAATCTTTAGATTTATATTTATTAGATGTCGCAATATTTATATTCGTGCTAAATGAATCATTAAAGCTATGTGAAGAAACACTTGTCCGAGTTGTTGGATTTGAGTAATCAGACATGACTTTGAATGTACTTGGTTCAGATCCAGAATTCTCATCTTCTTGAGTGACTTTTTTCAATTTCAATTGTGAAGCTTCTTTTTGTGCTTGTTCTTGCAATACTTTGAAAGTTTCCTTTGATCTACCAATTAAGGAAAATGCAGTATCAGTAGTTTCTGAGTTTTGCGGTGGGGGATTTCTTTTCTTTTTTGATTGATTTTGATGTTGTACTTCATGATTATTGGCATTATCAGTCAAACTTTGAAATTGGAAAGAATCAAATTTTTTAGTTGTTTGTTCATGAAGTGGTCTAGATTCATTCTTAGCAAAATCTACAAATGTTAGAGGAGCAAGAACTTCATCCCCCGTTTTAAAACTTTCAACAAAATACATAATATCCGTAGTTGCACTACATTCCTTTAAATCAACTCTAACATTTTCTGCATATTGGTCATTTTCAACACTAAAAACACTTGCAATATTTGCAAATTCCCAAAGGTTCGATTTCAAAAATCTAATTCTTGTTTCTTCAATTAATTGCAGTTCATTACAAGCTTCAGACCAAAGCTTCATCCAAACTTGTAAATGTTGATTATATTTTTCAATGTATTCCCAATTATCTTCCCTATGAAGTAACATTTTTAATTTTAAGGCAGAAATTTTTTCCTCTAGTTTTTCCAGTTCTCTGTTATCAAGCGTTAATCTTGTACATTTCAAAGCATTCATTTGAGAACAAATCTTTTCATACTTTATAGTTTTTGAATCACATTGATTTTTCAACTCTAATAAAGTTGACCAAGCTTTTCCAACTCTTGCTTTTATTGCTTTCTCTCTTGCCTTTCTTTCATCTATTAATTCGTTCAGTGGAATATTTAATGATTCTTCAATTCTTCTTGACTGCACTGAATGTGATTCTGAAATTTTTAAACATTGTTCCTGGAAGACATCTAAAGCCGTTTTCAAAGTTCCAACAGTTTCGTACTTTGGTAAGTCAACACGATTAATTACTGAATTTAGTTTTCTTGAATAATCCGCTTCAAGGGCTGAAAATTCCTTATAAAATGTAGATAAGGAGTTTAAAGTTTTTGTTGCCTTTTCATTCTTTTTAAATAAAACATCTTGTGCAGAATCATCAACTGACCAAAAATTTTTGAAAAACAATGGATTGGCTGGTAAAACAGTTGCCGAAGACATTATTGAGGAATTGGAATATAATTATTGAGTACGCCTAGGAATTGTAACAAACGATAAAAGACCTTAAATTCAGTTGACAGGATAATTAACAAAAAGAAGGAAAATACGGGGTTCACCAAACTTTTGCGGCAAATAGCAATTGGATAGAAGCAATCTTAATGCATCTAGCCAGCCAAGCAACCTAACATGAAATGCAGCTCTGGAATTAACAATTAATGAATGGAAGCCAAAAATTACCGCATTAGGTAATCTCTTGTGTTTATCTTTGTACGTTTTGGGATTCAAACCTTTATGAGGTTTGGGTCGGTCGACGCAAAGAAACCATGGATTTTCTGTTTTGTGTTGATTTGTTGTTTAGCTTGGCAGAGATCGTGTGGATTCATCAACTGCTCTTTTCGCAAATACAAAAGATTAACCATTATGAGTGAAGAAGAAATGACTAAAGAAGAAAAGCTTGAGGCTGCAAGAAAGATGTTTGCAGAAGTAAAAAAAGGTAAAAAGAAGGGGAAGAAAAGTAAGAAGAATAATTTCAAAGAGACAGCTGTACCTGAAATTGAACATGAAATCATTGCTAAAAAAGATGCTGATATAAATGAAAATTTGGACAAAGAACCTGTTAATAAACCAGAAGAATCAAAAAGTGAGCCTGGCGTAGATGATACCAATTTGAAAACTGATGAAAACAATAAAACTGAAGATCGAGTAAAAGAAATTGAAGATCAAGAGAAAGAAATTGATTCTAAGCTGATAGAAACTGATGCTCAAACGAAAGAAACTGAAGAGCTAAAGAGAAAAACTGAAGATCAAATAGAAGCAATTGAAAATTCAAAGAAAGAAACTGAAGATCAGAATCAAGAAGAAGATATAAATGAACCTGTAAATGAACCAATATCAAAACTAAATATAGAAGAAACTGATGGTCTTTGTGAGCCAACGACCACCAAATCAGAAGAAGAGTCTACTGTAGTACGGGATATTCAAACCGAAACTAAATCAATAGAAGTGCCATTAGAATCGATCCTTTCAAACGAAAAAGTATCTGAAGAATCGACATTTTTAACAGAAACTTTGCAATCTACAATTACAGCACTTACGTCTGAAAATGAAAAATTAAATGCTGAAGTAAGCACACTAAAATCAGACAACTTAGATTTAAAATTGACAAAGATGGATCTTGAAATGGAGCTAGAAAATTTAAAAAACGAAGTTGAGACCCAAAGAGAACAAATTAAACATTTGACCCAAAAATTATCAAATGCTAAAGCTGATTCTATACAGCCAATAAAATCAAATGATGACGATGGTATATCTGTTTTAAGTGGTACTGATTATTTGAATCAGACAACTTCAAGTTTTCAAAACTTGACAAATTTCAGTCTTAATAATGGATCTCAGGATTATATGGATACAGTTGATGTCAAAGGGAGATTACAGCAATGGAAGGGATGGAATATGGATATGCATGGTTGGAGATCTGTAGGAATGGGACCTGTTGTAGATATATAGTAATTGGATGAATTTTGAAAAGGTATATGTATATTCTCTTAGTACAAAAGTCATTATTTATAGACCTTTTCGATTAAACGAAACATTTGGGTTTAACGTATAATATAACTGTAGATATATATCTACAGTTACATCGAAATCAGTGTATTTGGTAAGATGGGAGGAAATGATTTTAGTTATGAAATGCGCGGACATGCCTGAAGCATTAAAAAGAGCCATGCAAGTTACATTTCCAGATTAGTTAAAGTGGTTCATTTTCCGATTTTAATCATATACAATACATAAAGTTCAAAACATGTTATCCGTATGGAAAATCCAATCTGAAAGATATACTTCACGGACTTTATTGACTTTGAAGAATGAAAGCTTGCTTAGAAGGTACAATTCATCATCAACACCTGCTAAATCTTTTAAAGCAACAAGAGTTATTGGTATTGATCTAGGTACTACCAATTCGGCAGTTGCAATGGTTGATCAGGTTACAAAAGAGTCTAGAATTCTAGAAAATAGTCAAGGCGCAAGAACAACTCCATCAATTGTTGCCTTTACTCAACAAGGGGATGTGCTTGTGGGAGAACCAGCCAAGAGACAATGGATTGTTAATCCAAGAAATACATTTTATGCAACGAAAAGATTAATTGGTAGAAAATTTGACGATAATGAAGTTCAAAAAGATGTTAAATTAATGCCGTACTCAATTGTTCCAAGTGAGCATAATGGAGATGCATGGTTAAGTACAACTACAGGAGAAAATCTTAAATATTCGCCTGAACAGATTGCTGGTTTCATTTTGAAAGAAATGAAAAATGTAGCTGAAAAAGCACTTGAATTAAAAGAAGGTGAAATTAAAAATGCTGTTGTTACAGTGCCTGCATATTTTAATGATTCTCAAAGACAGGCAACAAAAACTGCAGGTGAGTTGATTGGTTTAAATATTATACGAGTTCTAAATGAACCAACTGCTGCTTCATTAGCATATGGATTAGACAAACAAAATGATGGTATTATTGCAGTTTACGATTTAGGTGGAGGCACATTTGATATCTCGATTTTAGATATAGAAGATGGGGTTTTTGAAGTTAGAAGTACGAACGGTGATACTCATTTAGGTGGTGAAGACTTTGATAACATTCTAGTGCAATGGATTTTAAAAAAATTTAAAGATGATACGGGTATTAACCTTAGTGAAGATATAGGTGCTATTCAAAGAGTTAGAGAAGCTGCAGAGAAGGCAAAAATTGAATTAAGTCACATTAAAAAGACACAAATTGAATTACCTTTTATATACAAAACTGAAAGTATAAGCTATGAGCTAACTGAAGATGAACTTGATGAAATGAGTATGCCATTGATTGAAAAAACTATTTTACCATTGAAGAAAGCGTTAAATGATGCTGAATTACGTAAGGAAGATATTGATGCAATTATTTTAGTAGGTGGTATGACAAGAATGCCTAAAATTAGAAAAATTGTTGAGGAATACTTTGGTAAAAAGCCAAATACAGAAATTAATCCAGATGAAGCAGTCGCCTTAGGTGCTGCTATTCAAGGTGCGGTTTTATCTGGAAGTGTTAAAGATGTCTTATTATTAGATGTTACACCTTTGACATTAGGTATTGAAACTTATGGAGGGTTATTTTCACCATTAATTCCAAGAAATACGACAGTTCCATGCAAAGTTAATCAAATGTATTCTACAGCTGTTGATGGACAAAATTCAATTGACATTAATGTTTATCAAGGTGAAAGGCCATTGGTTAGCGATAATAAACTAATTGGTAAATTCAAATTAACTGATATCCCTGCACTGCCAAAGGGTATACCGAAAATTGAAGTTTTGTTTGATATTGATGCAGATGGGATCATTAAAGTTAGTGCAAGAGATAAAGACACTGATAAAAAATCCTCAATTACTGTTTTCGGTAAAACGGGTATGAGTAAAAGTGAAGTTGAAGAACTTGTTAGTAGAAGTAAAGAAAGTTCTAAAGAAGATCAACAAAAAATGAGTTATTTAAAACATGTTAACAATTTGGAATTGATATGTTTTGATACAGAACAAGCAGTTAAAGATTTGGGTAAGTGGATGACTAAAGCGAACTTGGAAAAGATAAGCAAACATATAGAAATTGTGAAACGTATGATTGAAGACTCTAGACGTGGAGATCTCTTTAATGTGGAGCTGATACAAGCTGCCCAAGAAGAATTGAAGGCTGAAACCCTGGATGTTGTTAGCAATGCTGCCAAGTGCAGCCGTGATGCTAAGCAACAGGGTGAAAAACCTGTGTAGGTAGATCAGTGTAAAACGCTGTCGTGTAGATAATGCCAACAAAGATTCATGTTGCAAACACAACAGAAAACTTTGACATCATGTGCCTGCGCAATTTTCCCGTTTTTCCCATTTTTGTACAAAAATTTGGTTCTCAAAATTTAGATTTCCATTTTTGCCAATTTTTTATTCTGGCCTTTCCTTTTTCAGAGAACAGTGTAAGCGAGTTAATTCAATCCATTTTATGTGGTGTCGATGTTGTTCTTGTTTGTTGTTGTTAGTTGTTGTTTTTGGTTTTGTTAACCTCAGGACATCCTAAATCTTTCGTTTTACAAACACATACTAGCAGAAGCTTTATTAGATTGCATACCCCGTTGTTCTCTGCTTCCATACAAAACATATCAACCATTAAAAGGAACCGCTCCAGTGTTTTACGCCAACTGGAACAAATATAGAAATTAACTAATTAACTGTTGATATAAATAGTTCCAACTTTAACATCTGTTTTTTATCCACGTATATAAAAGCATTTGAAAATAACGATTTATCTCATTTATCACTTTCTTTGCTATTCATAGAACAAAATTTTGATAAAATTATCAAAGCTAAAATAAGAATTCCTTAAGACCGAAAATGTATAATCATTCAAACCAGTCTGCAACTTCAACGGGATCTGGAAGAAGAATTTCGACTAACAATCCTTTTCGTTCTGCTTTATTACAAGAAGAAAGATCAAGAGAAAGACATAATTCTTCTTCACCTTCTCCAAACATTGATGAAGCTCAATATAAAAAATGGTTAAATCAACGCATTGAGGAAGAACATGAAGATGCAAGAAGAAATAGTTTTGATTCAAACGATAAATATGATGCTTATGATAATTATAATGATTATGATGATGATGATGCAAACTCTTTTACTGAGGGTGATGAAAATGTTAAAAATAGTAGACCTCGTTCTCATTCAAAGCCATTAAATCTAAAAACTTCAAGTGATAGTTCAACTAGAAGAGACTCTTATAATCCCTTTGCTACATATACAAGAACTGAACGTAGTAATTCTGCCACTCCTGTTCATACACCATCAAGGTCAAACTTTTCAAATATGATACAAGAAACCGTTCCATCTCCCGACTTTGTTGCTCCGCCTTCTTATGATGATGTTGTTACACGTTCTGGTCAAAAATATTCAAAGGACGAATATCCAAGGGATGAAAAGAACCCATTCCCTGATGAAGCTCCACGTCGCTCAAATACTATCAGTGCACGTCGTGCCCCTCCACCACCTCCTCCATTAAAATCCAATAAACAGCCAAATAAATTAAACCCAGATTCTTTAACAAATATAACTACTACAAAAATTATGTCTGATGGAAGAGTTAGATCAAAGAGTACTGGTGACCCATCTAGGGATGAGCATATGAAAGGTCGTACGTCATCAAGATCTACCGAAGTTCAACAACGTTCTCGCCCTCATCATCATCATCATAAACATCGTTCTCGTGATGCAGATAGGGAAAGAGATAGAGAGAGAAGAGATTATGATCGGGATTATGATAAAGATTATGATAGACCACGTAGATCAGGAACTTCGAGGAGAAAGAAGTTTGTTCAAGAACGTTCCAAGAATTTAGATACCATTGATAAATTAGATGTTACAGGTTTCTTTGGTGGTAGTAAATTCCATCATGATGGACCATTCGATGCATGTACTCCACAGCGTAATAAAGATGCAAAAGCTGCACCTGTTGCCGCCTTTCCAATTGATGGACCAAATAATTCAATTAAAGGTATGGCACCTGCCAATTCTAAAAATGAACAATATGATATGGTCTTTGGTATTGATAAAGCAGGTGAATATGATTCAGAATATCCATCGACTAAACCAAGGAGTAATTCGGCTGCTAATTTAATCAATAGGGGTTATACTAACGGTACAATTGTGAAAAGAGCAACTTCAACCGATGTTGATAGTTTAGCTCCTGCTAAAACTGGAATAGCACAAGTGGATGCCGGTACAACTGAAAAACTGTATGGTGATACCACTTTAGGTTTAGGAAGTAGTACTTTTATGGATGGTGCGCCAGCTTATGGTGTACACACTACAGAACCTAAGAGTGGTGGTCTGACCAGAAAGAAAACTTTACTAGGAAGAATGAAAACTATTGTTAGGAAATAACAATAGTGATATACCATTTTTTAATTCACATTGTTTTGCTTATCCAATAACGAAAAGGTTAACATTTTTGTTTTCTTTTTGAGAATATTGTGCTTAGTTGTAATATATCCAGTTTTCTTTGTAGTTGTTTTCTTTTTTTTCTCATTTTCTACTTTTTATTCATTACTTGTTTTGGTTCATTTATCATTACTTCGTTTTACGTATATATTTCTTTTTTTACTTAATAAACACCATTTAAATTTGAAAATACCAATAAAAGTAATAAAGATGCTAAAACTCTAAAACTCTATATACAAACCAAAAAAACATGAAGACGGTAAATTTAGAGTTAGTCATGAAGTGATTGGTAGTCTGCCAAATATTGCAGCTCGTACCCTTTTTCTTAAATGAGTTATGGTAGAAAAGAATAAGAATAGAAATGTAAATAATGAAGATTTAGCAATTGTTGCATTTGTTATGCCAAATAATATAATTTCAAATAATATCCCAATAAAATCTTTTAAACTTCTTCTCGAATCATTAGAAAGATGTTCCGATTTGCAATCTTCTGGAAAATGTTTCTAACGGCAATCAAAAAAATTGATGTGAAGAAGTTTTTTGTGAAATTATCGTTAGAATATTCATTAACTCATTGCCAAAAAAAAATGAACAATTCAATAATTAGACAAATTCACTAACTTTTTATACAATATATATACTTTTTTGGTATAAAAAGCACCTACTAATGTATCACTCAGAAGTTAAAATATGTGACAGTTATTGGTGATACAAAAATGTATAGTACACACCTGTGACCAATTTTTTGTATCGCCAATCTTTTCAAATCTGCTTTTTTAAACTCAAATATTAAACTTCTCTTTATATAATCAAGACAAACTGCTGACTTTCCATTTGTTCCTGACTAAATTTTTGTTCCCCTATTTGTCCTTAATTGTGTTGTTGATTGAAGAAACTTTTTTCTTATTGTTTATTATTTAAATTGTTTACATTGATTGGTGTCAATGTATTTATTTTCAAAAAAGTTATAACAATTATTGAAAGCTTTTATGATTATATTGGAACTAAGAAATACAATAAAATTGTTGATTATTATTGTTGTCATAAATGATATTGTAATTTGATTATTTATGGAGTTTTAAACATATCTTTTGAATCTGTAATATTCTTATATCTATCGAAGAAAAAAAGCATAATTGATCTAGTTATTATCAGCATCCTTATCTAATAAGTTTATCCCTAAACCATTTATAGCTATTGATGAATCATTATTATTAAATTGAAAGAGTTTTGATGATTGTGGTGTTGATACAACATTGATTAATATTGTTGTTGGTGTGATTGTTATTGCATCTGATACTAGTATAGCTTTTAGTGTGGTCAGGATACTGTTGAATATATACAAAAGCAATGATGCGAGTAACAGGATTGTTGATACTGTTAGCAGCTATCGCCACCCTTGAGTGATCTATGTCCAGTATCTAGACAGATAAATTAGCATTTATCAACCCTTATTTATAATTAAATTTTTAGTAACTTTTAGTAGATTAATCTTAACTCTTAATCTACTCTATTGAAATATACACCTTCTGGAGTGTTGATTATTGTTGAAAACAAAATGTATAAAAGTAGAGAATCTCCACGACCCTAATATCCTGCAGTAAAATCTCCGCTTTTTTACCAAATTTAACTACTTAGGTTGATGATTACGATCTAAATATTGAATAGTTATCTATCTTGGTAAATGTAATCCTATAAAGGAAACAAATTCTGCTGTGTTTCTTATTTGGTTGGGCTGTTTCTTTTTCATGAAATCAAAATGAAAAGTTTTTACTTCCCAAACAGATTATAAATTTGGTTCATAAAAAGCAAGGTTATTGCCTTTGTTTTTGTTTTTTAACTATCATGCCTTTTTACAATCATAATCATAATAAGATGACTCAAACTATAAAAAATTATAGAAGTATCTGATGGTGCTTTTGCAGACGTTTCCGACTGTGTTGCCAATCCTGATATTAACAGAAAAAGCAATTTGATGGACCTATATCAAAACATAGATGTCAAGAAAGCAAAGCCTTCAAAGGCTCAAGACTTTATTCATAGAAGCTTAAAGCTGACGATGATAGAGATCAGCTAGGTCATGATGGAATTTTATAACAAATTTTGAAGCAACTTGGTAATATAAAAAACGATGTTGATAACATTAATTAATACTTGATTATGCAGAATGGAAGCTGTTCTTGACAATTTAAAGGACGATGTTAGTAACATTGAAACTTGAGTTGGCAGAATGGAGGCTGTTTTTTATAATATAAAAAATAATGCTACGCTAATTAAGCAAACATTTTTTTACAGTATAATCAATGAAAACATAAGAAGAAAATTGGGGCTTTCACATGCTCCTGTAATCTGATGAATTATCAGATGAATTGCCACCACTATTACAGTTCAACAGATCAATAGGCTCTCGGTGCATAATTTTAAGTTATATTTGAATGCATATGATGTTTCATATCACCAGTTTGACAGTGCTAAGGAACTCGAGGAGAAATTCAGAGATATTTTGAAATTCACCGAGACCTATTATCAGATGACATAAATAAATGTGTCTTACTTTGCATTTATTTGGGTATGTTTTTTAAGCTTTATATATTTGCTTTTTATTTAGTATTTGCTATTTGTTTTGCTATTTGTTTTGCTATTTTTATAATTTAATCTTATTGCGTTCATTCATGGACCTGTAGGTGGACGGGGTTTCTCGTAAAACAACCGCATGTTGCTCTCTTGTTTTGATATATACACGTATATAAGATGGTGTAGAAGTCACGGGCCAATAGAATGGTACAATATGCCTACATTTAAGAAATTATAAAAGTAGCAATGTTTTAAATAGATCATAAGCTGCATTGTAAAGATTTAAATTGTGTAATTTACTGTCTTTCATTTAACAAATTTATTACCACAAGTAGATGCTAGATTTAGCAGATACTACTAGCCACGTTTTGAAAGAAGAATAAAATTGAATAATGCACAGTTACCAGAAGAATAAAGTTTCAACTTTTTGACTATTCTATCTTTTTTTAAAAAATTTATATAGTTATTCTAAAAAGCACCTATTTAAGTGAAATTATTCATCTTCTTCACTCTCTTCTTCACTTCTCCCCTCATCATCGCTATCTTCGTCGTCATCGCTATCCTCAATAGCATGACCTAAGCCAACTAATTGTTTTTTATATGTTTCTTTTCTTTCCATTGCTTCTGTCCATAATATTAAGGCATCATCTAATTTGGAGTGTGGAACCATATTTCTCATATCTGCTTCCATTCTTTTCATTTTTTCGAGTAACTCTTGATTACTCTTTGAAAGTTTATCGATTTCATCATTCCTTGAAGAATTATTTTTCTCTATTAGTTCTTCAATTTCTTTATCCTTTAACTGCAATTTTTCCTTCATTTCAGCGTTAAGTAATTTCAATTTTTTATTTAAACTAGTAACTTCAAGCTCATATTCGTTAGATATTAATTTTTTTTGAGTTGTTAAATCGTTCTTCAATTTAGAAACATCCTCTTCAAAATTAAAAAGTGCATTTTCCTTAACTTTGAGATCTTCTGATAATTTAGAGTTCAGCTCTTCAAGTTTTGATAATGTATATTTATGACTTGACTCAGTTTCCAAAAATCTCTTTTTAATTTGATCAATATCAGCAGATAAAGATTTAATATTTGATTCCTTTTCTTTGACCAATAATTCTGATTCTTTTAACAATCTTTGTAAATCATTTCTGGCAGATGTTTCATCCTTGCACTTTTTTTCTAGAATCTTATTTTCTTGAATTAAAGATTTATGTTTATCATTGTTATTTGAAGATTCAATTTGATGTAATTCAATATTCTTGTTGAATAACTCAATTTCTTCTTTTAATTTAGCAGCTTCTTTAGTAAATTTATCATTTTGATTTTGAAGTTGATCTTTTTCGTTAGTTAGTGTAGTGATAATGTTTTCTTTCTCAACATTCGATTTTTTCAATGATTCAAAAGACGAGTCGGTTGATAATTTAGTATCACTAATAGCATTTTTTAGACTCTCGATTTCAGAATCCAATTCTTTAATTTTAGATTTTTTAAGAAGTAAAGAAGTGTTGATTTTCGCAATTTCGTTTTCTTGATTTTCTTTTAAAGAATCTAATTCTAATTTTGCAGATTTTGAATTTGATTCAGCAACTTCAGTTAACTTGTGTTGACCTTCAAGCTTTACTTTTAAATCATTAATCTCGGAAGATGATGTGGATTTCAAACTGGTTAATTCATTCAATAGTTTATTTTTTTCTTTGATAAGTTTTTCAAGTTTTGTATTAGCATCTGATAATTCACTTAATAAATCTGAAATCTTCGAACCTCCTTCACTTTCAGCTTTCACTAATCTTTGTTCAAGCTTACCTTTAGAAATAGTGATATTCTCTAATTGAGTGATGAGTTCAGAAATTTGAGTATTCAATTTATTAATCTTTGAATCTTTTTCTTTCCTCAACTGTTCTACATTGTCTAAGGATTTGGATGAATCTAGTTTAACAGTTTCAAGTTCGGATTCCTTTAAAGTTAGTTCTTCCTTTAAAACAGATATTTTTTCATTTAAATGCTGTTCAATATCCGCCTTCTCACTAGTAAGTTTATCAACTAATGTTTTTTTATCTTTAACATCGGAGTTTAAATTGGACGTTTCTAAGTTAAGTTGTTCAATCGAGTCTTCCAACTTTTTTTTATCTGATTTTAAGCCATTAATCAATTTTTCATATGATTTATCCATATCGTTATATGTTTTTTTCAAAGAATCTAGTTCTAGTTTACAAGCATCAAAAGTTTTCTTTGAATTGGCCTTAAAAGTCTCATTCTCCTTGCTGCTACCTGATTGCGCTATCTTTAAATCATTCAATTCATCTTCTAACGTTACAATTTGTTCTTTTAATAATTTAATAGATTCGTCATGCTCATTATTCAACTCATCAATCTTTGAATTTAAAATTTCTTTCTCATCATTCAAGCGTTCAATCTTTTCATCTGAATTTTTACATTGTTCCTTTAATTGATCAATATGCTTAGATGTATTTTGCTTTAATGATAAAAATGTGGTTTCAAGGCTTGAATTTGAAGTTTTAGTATTCTCTAAAATATCAGTTAAATTTTGAATTTGTTCATTTAAGGTTTTAGTTTCTTCGATCTTAGACACTTTGAATGAATCAAATTCAGTTTTCAATCTTCCAAATGATTTATTCTTCGATTCAATTAACGCAGACAGCTTGTTCTTCTCATCTTCTAATAATTTTATTTTTGAATGATTATCCTTTTTGGACTTTTCAAAATCCGAAGTTATTTTAGAATTTAATTTTTCAGCTTCATTTAATTTAGACTGGATAGCTTCCAAATCCTTTGTTAATTCAGTGATTTTGGATATATTGGTTTTATTTGATTCTTTCAACTCATTGATTTCTTTATTATTTAATTTGAGAGCGGAGTCTCCTTTAGCAAGTGACGATTTTAAATCTGAAATTTCATTTAGTTTTAGTTTTTCAGAGTCTTTTAATTCTTTGATCGTCAACGATGATGATGATTTAAATGACTCTAATTCCTTCGCAAGTCCATTATTTTCAGATTTCAGTTTGTTGATTTCTAAATTTTTAAGCGTTTCTAACTCCTTCAACTTAGTAGCAATTAAAGTTTTTTGGTTAAAAATTTCATCATTTAATTTGGACTGATCATTTAATTTATTGTTCAATTCAGAAATTTCAAAATTTTTAGTCTTTTCCAACTCAATAAGTTTAGACTCTAATTCAGATTTGTACAAATTAGCGGCCTCCAAAGATTCATTAGAGACCTTCAGTTCCTTTTTTAAATCAGAAATTGTCTTTTCTTTAGCAACTTTGAATTCATCTAATAGTTTTTCATTCTCTAACACTTTTGAATCACTTTCATTCAATGATGATTGAATGGTTTTAAGGGTTTCATTCAACTCATTCAATTCGATTGTCCTTTCCTCTTTATATGATTCAAAGTCTGAATGTAATGTTGAATGTTCAGTAGTCTTACTATCTAAAGATTCTTTTATTGAATTGATCATTTTATTTAATTCAGAAATTTCTGATTCCTTAAGCATTTTCATATTTTCAAACTGTTTATTTATCGAAACATTCTTAGATTCAAAGTCAAGTTTTAATTGTTCAATGGACTTAATGTCATCAGTCAATTTAAAAATTTGATCATTATTCTCCTTTGAAAGTTTATCATGTTTCCTTTGCAATGCTGAATGTTTTGAATGTGCAAATTTTAATTGATCATTAACTTCTAATATTTTTGATTCTAATTCATCTAATTTATCTTGTTTTTCTTTCTTTTCAGAATCTAAAATTTCATTCAATGATGATTTATCATTTTCTAAACCCTTAACTAATTCATTTAGTTGCTTAATTTCTTTTAAATTATTTGAAACTTCAAGTTCTAATGACTTTTTAGTTTCGTTGATTTCAACCTCTAATTCATCTTTTTTAGATGTAAGCCCTTCAACTTGAGAGTTCAAGTTCAAGACAGATTCATTTAATTTAGTGATTTCAGCATTCTTCGATTTTTCTAAGCTTGATAATTTTTCAACTAATTCGTTGTTCTCCTTTACCTTAGATTCAAATTCTAATTTTGATTCATTCAATAATTCATTAACTTTTGACATTTTTGAATTACTGGAATCATTAGTTTCGGATATTTTTTTTTCAAGTTCTTGATTCTCAGATTTTAAGAATTCAAGTTTAGAGTTGATTAATTCTTTTTCTTCAATCAGCGCATCTAATAAAGTTTGCTTTTCATTAATATCATTATTCAAAGCTGTTGATCTATCAGAATACTCCTTTAAATCAGCTTCCAAACTATCTTTACTTGAGACATATGATTTGATTTCGTCCTTTAATTTATCAATTTGCTGTATATAATCATCTTTTAATTGTTTGATATCATCTTCATACTTTGAAGTCAACAAATTATGTTTCTTCTCTAAACTTTCAACTTTTTCAGTTAATTGTGAATTTAACAATTCTAATTGACTGTTTTTTTGCTCATTTAATTCAAAACCTTCAGTTAAACTACCAATTGTATTATTTAAAGTATCAACTTCCTTTGAACTTTCTTCTTGCAAGGAAGTAAAATCTTCAAATGTTGAAGTTAATTCTTCTTGTAATGTTTCTAATTTTTCATTTAACTTTTGTTTTTCTTGAATTAACTTATTCTTTTCTTTATTCAAATCTGTTAATGTTAGCTTTAGATCATTCAATTCGACAGAATACTTTTTTTTATATTCAGAAAATTCAGTATTTGAAGAATCTTTTTGATTTTTCAAGTTTTCAATAATTTCAGCAGCTGATTTCAGTTTGTTAATTAACTCGGTTGATTGTTTTTCCAACTCTTCCAACCTTTTATCCTTTGAAGATATCGTAAGATTTAACGTTGCATATTCATCTTTTGACTTTTTTAACTCATTAGTTAATAATTTAACATTTGATTCTAATTTTACAATTAAATCATTCTTTTGTGTTGTAAATGTTGACAGTTCTTGTTTTGTCTTATCTAATGATTTTTGAAGTTGTAAAATTTCTTTTTCTAAAGAACCAACTTTCTTTTCACTAGTTACTTTTTCCTTGGTTAAATTCATTAATTCCCTACTCATTTTATTAATGCCATTTTCAGCAGTTGACTTTGACTTTTCGGTTATTTCTAGTTTTTGTTCAAGTTGTTTATTTTCAACTTCTAACTTTTTCAATTTGGTTGATTTTTCTTGCAAATTTTTCGTTAATTCAGATATTTTAGATTCTAAAGATTTTGTTAATTCATTCAATCTATCAACTTCTGAAACTGAAGAAGTTAACTTTTCTAATAATTTATCCTTTTCACTTTCAAGCTCTTCCATATCCTTCAAAATCTTTTCATGTTTTGTAGATAACTTGCTAAAGTCTTTGGAAGTTTTTTCAATTTGTTTTAATTGATTATTTGATAATTCAACTGAATCGAGCTTAAATTTCGAATATTCAATGTTTAAATTCAACAGTTTGTCTTGAAGTTCTTCAAATGCAAAATAATTTAATTTCTTTGATGGTTCAATCTTAGGATCTTTACCAATTGATCTTGTCAATCTTTGGGAATTATCATGAACTAGATTTATGAAAATTTCATCAAAGTAAATTTCTGGTAAACCAGATTCATCCCTTGAGGGTTTAATCCAGTCTAAACTTTTGAAATTTATAACAAATTTGTTATTTATAAATTGTTGAATTTTCAGACTTAAAGAATGAACGCCAATTCTTTTAGAAAATAATAAATGTAACTGTTCACGTGAAATTGGTGAAGAGCTTCTTGAAAATTCATAAGTAATTGCTAAAAAAAAAGAAATTAATCCTTGAACCAATTCACTTTCATTTGAAGAATCTACAATATAAGCAATTAGTTGATCTAGAATTGAAGAATCTTTCAAAAACTCATCGATTACTTCATAGTTTTCCCAACAGCATTCAGATAATAACATAAGATAAGCAACTGGAACTCTAATATCTGATTGTTTTAACGATGTACATAAAGCTTGAGCGATTGCAGAAACAATTGAAATAACATCTTCATCTTCATCTTCATTACCTAAACTAATCGAAAGTATCTTTGATTTCGATTCTGGATAATCTTCAAAAATATATAATAAAATAATAGAGGCAAACCAAATTTTATAGGGATTCAATTTAAAGTTATCAACTTGAATTAAAGTTTGAAATATATTTGCTTTTAATTCCAAATTATTTAAATCAATTGAAGATTGATCAGTAGTATCTATTTTTTCTGATGTTGATGAATCGATTGATTCCAAAGATGAAGATCTTTCATCAGTTGGTAGCAATTTCTCAAGAGTTGATCTATTCTTCTTAAGTGTTTCTACTTCTTCATCTTCGGCAGTATAATTTTGTTCCTCATCTACAACTTCTTCGTTGTCATCATCGTCTTCTTTTTCTCCTTCTTCTTTTTCTTCTTCAATTGTTGGATTTTCTATGCCATTTAATTCATTAAAAGTATAAATTTGGTCATCAATAAAGGCGATTTTAGCTTCATTATTATCTTTAAAAAAAGCATGTAAAGTGTAAGAAGCGGCTGATCTAATATCAAAGCAATGAACCGAATTAACATGTAAACACCAATTTAATAAAGCAACTGTAATTGGTACAATATCTTCAAATTTTTGAGCAGATGTAGGTAAACTTGGATCTAAATAAGGTACATCAACTTGGGAAAATTTGAATTGAACTTCATTATTACCTCTAATAATATCAGAAACTGATAATAAGGAAATAACTCTTAAATCATTTGGAATGTTTAAAGAAAATACTAATTTTAAACATGAGAACATTATACCACTATTAACTAACGAATCTTGAGCATTTTCGATATTTTGAGTATCTTTAACAACGAATAATCTACAAGTCTCTAAAGTTGTAATTAAATTATCTAATCTTTGATTATTCCAAATAAAATTAGGTGTGTCAATACATTGATTAATTAAATTAACTAATTGATTCAAGCAATTAGTTTCAATAAAATATTTTTGATTTGAAGAATTATAGCTAAGTAGATTTGTAATTAGTGATAGACAATCTTGAACAACAATTGTACCTTTAATCCCACCATCTTGATTTATAATTTTATATAATTTATCAAAAGTGTTTTCGAAAACAACAAGTTTTTGTAAAGTAAAATTATCTTTAACAATACCCATTAGTAGTAAAATTGCTTCATTTCTAATTGGTTCATAATTATCATCTAAAATTTTACATAAATTTGAAATAGCAGTTGGAGATTTTAAGATTAATTCTTGAGTTCTTTTGTTTCTGGTTGAAATTAAAGCTTGTAGTAATTGTAAAGAATAAATTTTAATATGAACATTGTCAAAGTCTAAAAATTCAATAATTAACTCTAAATTTGAAATTGATTGAGTTAATTCATCAGCAATCCAAAGTGAGAATTGATCAGGTTTGACATTTTGAATTAAAATTGACGGAGAAGGGTATTTACCATTTTTAGTTCTTGATTGAGAATTAATCCAGTCTCTTGTTAAATCATTATTACCTTCACCTCTAATAAATAAAATTAATAAAGTTTCTAAAACTGCTTTAACAATATCACTATCAAAACTATCATTTTTTAAAGTGATAAACAATTGTTTTAAGCCTTTAGCAATAACTATTTCTCTATACTGTCTGCTATAACTTTTCAAAGCTAAAACGCCACCACGTCTATCAGAAACCAAAGTTGAATGAGCTAATCTATCAACAATAGTGGTTATATTATCATCTACTTCCTTTTCAGTAGCACTTTGAGGCGCATTCATTAAATTCTGAAGTAACTCCATAATTGGAAGTAGCTGGTGGGGTGTTATAGAAAGGTTAGTACGGTGTTAGATACTTATTTGGTGTGATACTACTGTAGTAGAGCTCACATAATCACATATTGATCTTTCATGTAACGTGTCGGGAAGAAAACACTGCGGTCGATCGACGCGCGTGGAATGGGGGGCTCAACATTTTAAAGGACAAGTATTATTACATTTTCTACAACTTGATTTGTTTTCTCCCCATTTGTGACACTAGCTAAGAAAGAACTGAAAAATGTAGAGTGTATAGTATGTAAGTGTTCGTGATGAGCAATTGATGGTGTAGGGATGTGTTTGTGAGGAGGAAAGAAATGATGCAAACGGGGGAAGAAACAGAGGGTGGAGAAAGAGGTGTGACCTTTGTTTGAAGAGTGGGGATTCTCCTGTTTGCATTGGTTTCTCCTGTTGTTGACCGGTCACACGCTGGTCATTGCCCAACTTTGTTCGGGATTTCACCATGTCTATTATAAAAGATTCATGTTTCCATCCCGTTCACTTGGTATTTCTGTATAACAACTTCTCCTTTTTTCTCCATCACACACAATCTACAAACCAACAACGACTTTTACTATCGATATCAAGTAATTACTACTAGCTTTATTCTATCATATCGCATTTTCTCAAAATGGCCAAGAAAAACCAAAAACCTGTTCATATGGAACCTGTTCATATTGAACATTTAGAACAAGCACCAAAAGTTAGAAACTCAAAAGAAATGTTTTTTGAAAATCTAGATGATTTTGAAAGATACATCATGGACGAATCTTGGGATAATGAATTTGATAATTTGAATATTCATGTTAAATATTTACCTCCTTTCATTGTTAATCAAACTAAAGGTAATGAAGATAAAATTAAACCTCAAATGAATTCTTTAAATAAGAAATTTAGAAGACACCTTCAACATCATGTAAAAAGACATTTATTGCCTGATATCAAAAAAATGTCTGGAATTGATTATGCCTTTTCTAAAGAAGGTGAAGAATTGGTTCCAAATATGTATGGTACTTCAAGTGTTCATAAATGGCATTTTAAAGATGAGACTAATCACGGGTTTGATGAGTCTGAATTTAAATTTAGAGATCATTGGAAAGTTGAAATTGATATTGAATCAAATTCAAGTAATCCTTGGATTAATGTAACTTATAAATGTGTCTCTGACCATCCAATTGATAACATCTCAGCAGATGTTGTCTGATTGCACATCAAGTTGTTAACTATTCTAGTGGATTATCAATTATTAATTATCAATTATCAACTATCAATTTTCAAGTATCAATTTTCAAGTATCAATTTCAATTAACTCTCTTATCTATTAATGAACAGTATGATTTTTTTTATCTTATATTTATTTTTTCTTTCTCCTTCATTTGCTATACATTTTTTTCCCATGTCCTCTCCTCCTATATATCTCTCTATAATGATTAACGACTTCACGACTACTTAACCTTCTGAATTACTAAAAATCATAAATATCCGATCGGAACTCTTTTTCATCACGTGGACAGTTTAGAAAAACTACGTAGTTTTTCCATTTCCATTTTTATGTTTTGTATGAGGGCTTCGCAATTTTGCATTTTTCCATTTTGTAGAAGGAGTCCATTAATGTTGGTGACAATCCATGAGGTGGTGTTTTCTTTATCAGATATTCCATACAAGAACATTCCTTAACACCACTAGAATAATCAATCACTATGGCTTCTGCTGTACCTTATGATCCTGATGACTTTGATAATAATCCATTTGCTGAAAGCAGTATAGTGACTTCTGTACCTTATCAACAAACCAATAAAGACAATAATAATCAACAAGATGATGATCAACAAGAACCACAAAACAATTCTGCGCAGCTTCCCAACCCCCTACCAACTAAATCTGCATCATCCACAAGTACAACAACTGAATCTGAATTCAATGAATTTCCAACTGAGTTAGATTTAAAAAAATATTTACCTGAAAGACTACACAAAGATAAATTTCAATTGATTATTAAAATTCAAGAAATTGAAGCAAATGGTACAAATACTCAAAAGAATCCAATTCTCAAATTTAATGCAAAAGTAACTAAGAATTCAGCATTTCGTAAAGATATTTATAAGAATATTAGAAGAACTTATAAAGAAATTGAATCTTTATATAAGTATTTAATTTATAATAATATTGAAGTTTTTGTACCTGCATTACCAACAGTTTCAACTTTATATACACCAATGTCACCAGAATTTGTTACATCAGTGACAAATTCATTTCAAGATTGGTTTAATAGAATTTGTTGTAATCCAATATTAATTAAAAATAAAGAATTCTCATTATTTTTTGAACAAAGTGATTTTAATTATGTTCCTTCAAAGACTAAACCTTCAAATAATTCAGTTATTGCAACTGGTTTAAAAAGGAAAACTTTAAAACAATTTCAACCACCTTATGATAGTTGTGAATATTTAGCTCGATATAGACCAATGATCAAAGAACTTTATTTAAGTTGTCAAAAATTGTTAGAAAAATTAGAAAAATGCCTGAAATATCAAAGACAGTCTGCATTTTATAATAATGAATTTATCGTATTATTAGGTGATTTATCAAATTCAGAAAGTTCAAATGAAATGGCAAAATTATGGAAAAAATTTAATAAATTTTCTTCAATTCTTAATGAAACTGATTTGATTAAAAATATCAGTTTTATTTCTGAATTAATTAGATTTTTTAAACAAATTAGTGATGACTCTTATAATATTAAAGAATCATTAACAAATAGACATTTATTAATGAGAGAATTAATTAATGCAGAAGAAATAACAAAGAAAAAACATTCAACAATTACAAAATTAAAAATGAAATCAACTATTGACCCCTTGAAAGTTGACGAAGCAATCAGATCTTTAGAAGCTTCAAGTAATTATGAAAAAGAATTAAGATATCAAGTTAAAAGAACAACTTATGAAATGTTAATAGAATCAAAAGAATATATTAGTTATATGGTTTCAAGGGCTAAAAAGTTATTTAAAATTTTAGCAAAACAACAAATAATGCAAGAACGTAAAAAGCTTAATTTATTAATAAATAATAGATTAATTAATCAGCAAGACTCTTTAGGTCGTCTAGGTAGAGAAGATTTACCTAGTTCAATAACGAATGATAAGAATGTTAAACTACAACAAGATTCTTGGAACTCAAGACCAAAAAAATCATATTCTGAAACTTTAAGTCGAAGTTCTAGTCAAATAAAAAATAATGGTAATAATGATATTAATGATGAAATTTCAACTGTTGACGCAAAAAGTGCTGCTTCTTTATTAGCTGGTGCTTTTTTTTAAGAATTTATAGTACTCAGTGTATATTTTAAAACACTTTTTATCTTTTGTGTAATTAAATGAATTGTAACAAATATTAACTAGGCCTAAACAGAGTGAAAAAAACTAATTCTGAAATACCCTCACATCATCCGAACAGGAAAAATAGTGAAAGTCATAATTATCGAATACATTATTATTACCCTTATTCAAAGCCATCTCTATAAAAAGGAAATTCACAATCCAATTTATTACATATTTAATATGTTTAGCAAAACACCACAAACTCCGGACTTGAATTTGAATCTAAATCTGAATATTAAATCTCCTTGGAGAAAGAAAAAATTAAGTGGTACCCCAGCGGCAATTGATTCATCAACATCTTCTTCGGATGATATAAGTAGTTATTCCAGCCCATCAATAGATTCACAAGGCCATAATAGATTGTCAATTAAAAACCCACTGAAATCAATTAAAAATCCATTGAAAAAAAATGATGATGATATTGATACAAGAGATTACTATCCAGCAAGTCCAAATTTGAATTTTGGTAATCAATTAGATGACAATAATAATTCAACGTCACCAAAAGTTACATTAAATTCTTTAAAATCACCAAACATTTCAATACCTAAATTTCGTTCAACTGAAAATTTATCATCAGGTTTGGAGAATATGCCATATGGAGTTTATGAACTTCAAAAATATGGTATTACTGGGAATGTTCAAACTTTAGCGTTTGATCCAATCCAATCATTAATGGCAGTTATAACACATTTTAATAAACTTTATATATTTGGGCAATCTAGAGTTAACGTTGATATTACAATTGAATCTGTTAGCCCAATTAGAACTTTAAGATTTATAAAAGGTATTTATTTGATTGCTATTGATTCAGCTAATAGTATTTTTGTTATTTCACTATTATCTAAAAAGGTTATTCATACATGTATTGCAAAATTACCAATTACTGCATATGCATGTGATTATTCACTGGAATTTGTATTTGTTGGTTTAAAAAATGGTTTGGTTAGAGCCTTTAATATTGAAACTGGTTATGATACTATTTTAAATTTAAGAGAACAGCAAAGTCCTGTTTTTAAATTGAATGGGGGTTCAGAAGTTACATCTTTAAGTATACATCCACGAGATATAGGTACTTTGTTAATTTCATATTCTAAGGTAACAGTTGTTTATAATTTAGTTGAAAACTCAATTATTCAAAATTTAGTCTATAAAATTCCTAAAACTGCACCTGGTGGTGAAAATTCAATGTATGAATATGATTCTGAAGGTTATTATTATCCTAAAATTTTACACAATGTATGGCATCCAAATGGTTTACATTGTATTAGTGTTCATTCCGATAATTCAATAGTATTTTGGGATGCTAAAACAGGGGAAAAAATTTTAGCTAGAACATTATTTGATGTTGATGTTGATCAGCCCACTGGTAAACAACAAAAAATTAATAAAAATAGAATGACTAAAATTAAAACTATTAAATGGTTATGTGAAGAAAATCCTGAAAAGACTTCATTATTAATATTAGGTGGTGATGGTTATTCATCTGATGGTTACCATCAATTAATCAGAATGGATTTTGGTAAAATGATTTCATATTCATTAACATCATATTCTCAAATGTCAAAATACTATGCACAACCAAGGGAACAAAGGATTTTTGCGATTCATTCAAGTGCATCAATTGTGGATTTTATACCATTAGGTGAATCATCACCCTATTTTGATGGATGTCACAATTCAAAATTAATTTCTGTTATAATGAGTGATGGAACAATTAAGTTTTTGCATTATCCTGAAGGTCAAATGTCAACAAAGGCGAAATATTTTCCATCAACAATTTCATGGTTAAATCCTAAAATTACATGCTCATCATCATCTTATTTAGATCGTAGAATTTTAAATAGTATGGCAACTGTTAAACGTGCAGATCAATTACCTGACTCTATTTTAAAAGGTGGAATACCTTGTCGGCCAAAGTATAAAGCGGATGCAGGATCATTAATTATTACAGGTCATGAAAATGGATTTGTTAGGTTATGGAATTCATCAGAAGGTGATTTAGATAGTAGTAATGTTTTTGAAATTGATATTTCGGAACTTGTTCAAAAGGATGATGATAGTGTAACTGTTAAACATGTCTCATTTGCACCAGAAACTTTAGAAATTGCATGTAGCTTGGATAACGGGGATGCACTAATATTTGCTTATCAAATGAATAAAAATTATAACCCCAAAAATGTTAATAAGGTACCAACAAATTTACAAAGTTTTTCAGCAGAAAAAAGTGGTAAGGCTTTAATTAATATTCAAGATAGAGCACTATCAAATATTAAAAAAGGCTTCATGCCAAAATTAATGATTAAATCGTTAGATAATGGATCCATTACTGCATTAAGTACAAGTAATTTAGGCTTTGTTGCAATCGGTTATGAATCAGGTAGATTATTACTGATTGATAGAAGAAACGGTATAGTTATTCATAATGAAATTTTAAACGATAAAGGATTATCTATCCCAATACAAGCAACTTGTGTTGAATTTGGTTATGGCTTGACAAGTCAAAGTCCAAATCAAGGTAGAATTATAATGTATGTTGGTACAAAAATTGGTAGATTATTGACATATGAAATTGCAGGATTACCTAATGGATTTAGAGTTAAACTCGTTGAACAAATAGATTCAAATGATGATGAAATTAAATCAATTATTGTTATAAATTCAGTTAGTGGTAGACCATTAATTCCAACATTAGACCATTTAAAAAGAGATATTTCAAGTGATAAAGTTTATTCATACGTTGTTACATCATCACAATCAGATATTAGAGTTATTAAAAATAATTCAAAAATTGCGCATAAATCATATAATAAAGGTGACGTTTCTAAAATTGGAATTACAGGTGCAAAATCTCCAACAACTGGTAAAATTTCGTTTTGTTTGGTTGTCATATTAGGTAATAGTAGATTAATTTTATCATTAACGATTCCATCATTAATGGAAATGGCAAGTTTAAGAATACCGTATAGGGTTGAATCTAAATTTGCAACAGGCAGTTCAATCTTACCATTAGGTGATGTATTCATTAGAATTAATGAAACTGAAGCATCATTAATTAATATAATGAAAATTAGGACTCCAATAATGTCAATTGAAACAAATAAATCAATTGATACATTATTTCTCAAAAATATTACAGTTCCCTGGAGACCAGGATCGAATCCAATGCTTAAAAATACACCAAGTGTTTCATATCCTCAACTTTATTTATTATTAATTGGACATGAAAGATCGAATAAGTCAACATCTGAAGAGTCTGAATTATCATGGGAAGTATCATGTTATAATACAGCAAACTACACATATATAAGTACATCCAAACCAATATACTATAATCCAAATTCAATTCATCAAAATGCACTATTAATGGAAACTCCGAAACGTGTAAATATTAAAAAACGTAATAATTCAAATAAAGGTTGGTTTGATGGAATTACAGATTATACAAATTCCACACTTGAAAATGCTCAGAACAATGTTGATAATTATCTTGGAGATTTGAATGAAGATTTTGATAAAATGTTATCAGATGCCAAAAATGATGCAATTAAAGGTATGATTGGTGGTAAATTCTTATAAGTATAATGTAATATATAAATGTATATAAGGTACAAAAAAAGATATATTTAATAGTTAAAAAACTATTCATTACCTTAAATAAACGCGAAATGGATGTGCATGAATGAAATTCATCAAATTTAGAGTGCATAGTTCGTTTTCAATTTTCTATAAAATGATGGATGATGGTTAAATGTTTATTTTTATTCATTCATTTTTATTAAACAGATAATTCAAACAATAAAGATACACAACATAAACAGCCATGTTTGGAATAGGAACGTTGTTTTACTCAATTTTATTTTTTATTAATGGAATTGCTGTACTCAGTGAAGATAGATTTCTTGCACGTATAGGTTGGTCTGCAAAATCAAATAACAATACTACCAACATCAATAATAATAATAATAATACTTCACAATTTGCAAATCAATATGGATATGGAGATTATAATATGAATGGTAATATTGGTAAAGTTGGTGATAATGATGGAATTAAGGCAAGGTTAATTAATTTAGTAAATGCAATACGTACTTTATTACGTATTCCTTTAATTATTGTTAATATTTTAGTAATTATTTATGAATTAGTTCTTGGCTGAATAATGATATTATATCATTATTATTATTACTGACATTATATAGGGTATATAGTTTTTATTTTGTATTATAAAACAATTATAAAATAAGTATTACTTTAAACTTTTTTGTTTTAATGTTTCTCTGTTTGATATCAATTGCATTTATGTGATTCCTTTTTTTATTTAGCTTTCCTTTGTTATTTTTAATTTGGTATTATGTATAAGAATCTATAAATCTTTTCAGAATTCCTGGATCTTTTACTTCCCAATCAATTAAACCATTAGAATCTAAAACATCATTTTCTTTGATATTGTGAACACTATCATATCTCATTTTAATAAATTTGATCACACTATCATAAATTAAAATATATTGTCTCAAAGTTTGAACCATGAAAATTCTTTGAGATCTAAAAACTGAAGTAATATCGTAAATTAAATCAATTGATGACTCAACCGAATTATTATTTAATAAAATATCAATACTTGTATCAATAGCACAAAAACTACCTGTTCTACCACAACCTGCAGAACAATGAACTAAAATTGGATTATCCATGATATTTAATGTTGAACAAATATATCTTTTAATTCCAATTAAACTTAATATATCTTGTTCACAAATAACAATTCCAAAATCTGGCCAACTCATCATATGAATTTGCAAAATTTCTCTTATTGGTTTATTATCAATTTTAACTAAAATTCTACGAATAATACAACTTGTCTTTGTTTCAAATGATAAATTGAAACTATTAAAAGTTTCAATTAATTCAATTTCAATTTTAAGATTATTGGAATAAAATGTACCAGGTTCCCAAAATGGTGCACATTTTTCAACTTGATTTTCAGATTGTGGAGTTAATGAAAATATAATTGGTACTTTATTATCATAAACCATTTTCCAAAAATCTCCAATTGTTTCTTTTAATGGACCTTGAGTTGCAATGTAATTTAATTTTGATTTTGGATACGAAATATATGATGCATTAATGTAATCATTTGGATCATCAAGACAGTTGTTATCATTGTTAAGTCTAACTCTTGCATGTTCATAAAGAAAAATATCTTTATATCTGTTTTTTCTACCTAATTCAACTCCTGATGAGATTTTAGGGAAATAATCATTACCATTTTTATTAATATTATCATCAATATCTTTTTTCTTGTTCTTGCATTTATCTTTGTCATTATGATTATCATTAACATTTTTATTATTATTGTTATTGCTATTCTTAATAACACTGGTAGTGTTATTATTTAAAGCATTATTTAATCTTGTACGTTCTTCAATTTGTAATCTATTAAATTTTTCAGTTAATTTAGAAGATCCTAAATCATTACCAATTATATTAACTAACCATTCAGGTAATTTTGAAATTTCATCATTTGATAAATCTGTTGATAAATGAATTGATAAGTCTGGTATATTTGAGAGTACTTCGTCATAATTTCGTGTTTTAAAAACTGGCATATTAGAATTATCAGGTAGTATAAATCTTGATAAGCCAAGTGGCGATTTATTAGTACTTGATGGAGATAGTACCACGTTTGAAGTTTTTTCCTTTGTAGATAAAATACCAGGAGAAATTAAAGAATTTGGTGATATAGTTGCTAAAGGTGAGAAGGTATCGGAATTAATTGAACTTGAACTCAAATCGTTATCTAAATACAATGTCAAATTTGAAGAGTTTGAAGACTTTACTTTTAATGATAAATATTCATTGAATTTAGAGAAACCATTTTCAAGGATGTAAAGTGATGAATTCCAATTTAAATTTTGAATAAATTTACCAGCTAAATAAAAAATAGATGATGAAATGTTATCACCAGTTGATAAAAAATCGTCATAAAACAGAATTATTGGTAAATCTGACTTTTCTCTTTCGAAATATTTATTAAATAAAGATTTCTCTTTGGTTGATAAAGTTTGAATACACTTTTCTAAAGTAAAAGTTGATCTTTTTAATAAAGTTGAAGGTAAACAAATATTAATTGAGTTTGTCATGTGAGTTTTACAATAATCATGAAAAGGTCTTACATCAATTATTAATAAATTTGATAAGTTATCACTACCAATTGAATGTGACCAACTATGAATTAAAGCTTCAGCTTCTGGTAAATGTAATAATTTAACATGGGATGGTAATTTTATTTTATTTGATTTGATTTTAAACAAATTTCTTGATGGTGGTAATGGGCTATTTGAATCATTTGTATTACTAGATAATAATAAATTTGATTTTCTTATGCTTGAAAAATTAAAATCTGCAGATTTTGGCGAAAAAACTGTTGAAACAAAGCAAGGGGTATTAATTGTGGGGTTATTTAGAGGAAAAGCATTAGCATTGTTATTTATAAATGAGAAATTATGACTCGAATCAATTGGGGCTGAGGGCAAAGGTTCAAAATAATTGGTAGTTGGTTTATCATCATTACTATCATTAGTGTTGTTATTAATAGTATTGCTATTATTATTAAGGTTAGTAGCAATGGTTTTGCCATTATCAGTGTTAGCTGTAAGTGTAGTGTCTTCTTCTTCTTGTAAATTATTTAATTGATTAATTGATTTTTTGTCTGACTTCTTTGATAATTTTAGAGCAAAGTTTTCACTTTTCGTAGTTCGGTGACCTAGACCATGAAACTTTGATCTATTTACTATGCCTCTGTTTAAATTTAAAGAAGAATGTGTAAAGTTAGCAGATAATGGACTATCAGTAGATATGAAATTTGAAGACGAGGATAATGATGATGATGTTGATGTTGATGATGATGACGATGATGATGATGATAACATTGAATTTGGATGAGATTTTGAATTAGAATTTAAATTCAGATTAAATAAACATGCGTTAGCTGAATCAACATTTTTATTGAGTTCATTCAGTTCAGTTACTTTATCATAATTAGTTGAATTTGAAATAGTTGAAATTTGAGAATTTATTGAAGGGGTCCTTGAATGTAAAGAAGAATCATTAACCAACGTTGCATCAGAATTAAATAGAGAATTTTGTGTGCCTCTTTTATGAGTTGAATTTATAGTTGAAGTTGGGTTGGTATTAGTAGCATTATTTACATTGGTATTTGAATCTGTTTTAGAAACTGAAAAATAATCGTTTGAATCATTCATCTTATGTATATTATTCAGGTTGGGGGTTGAAGTTTCCAGATGAAGCTGAACATTGGAAGGAAAGGCAAAGGAGTTTTTTGATGAATCCATTATTAATAAACTAATATGTATAACAATAGAATAGCCGGAAGGTGAGCTTAATATGCGATCAAGATGATGACCGATATAGTAGGGGGGTTCAATCAAGCGTATATATTAGAGATGAAAGTATGAAGAGAGATTAAATGGATGTGGTAAAAAAAAAGGGGGATGATAAAGGGGTGTTGGGAAGTTGAGTGTTATGGATTGAAAACGTCCACTATGAAAACAGGATACGAAATGAGAATGTGTACTGCAAGGTGGAAGGAAATAACAGAAAAAACGTCTTTAATTAGAAACAAGCTTGGCATGGTTTTGGGTCTTCCTTGGGGGACGCTGAGAGGTTTTCTCATTTCTGGGTTTTTCGCCGTTTTCTCGCATTCCGCTTCGATGACGTCGTCAAAGGGAAAAATGCGAAAATGCGAAAATGCGAAAATGCGAAAATGCGAAAATGCGAAAATGCGAAAATGCGAAAATGCGAAAATGCGAAAATGCGAAAATGGAAACCACCGCTTCCCAATCAGGAAGCACCTTGTTTTCTTTATTCTATCTTGCTTTATTTTATGCTATCTTTTTTATCTTATTTACACAAAACGGCCATGCACTGCAGTCGGATTCACCTCTGAAACACTGCCACTACGATCAAACTTCGGCACTACTCCTTGCACAGAGTCTACTGTCAGGCCATTTTCACCTTCTTCCTCTACTTCATCTTCCTCTACTTCATCTTCCTTTCCGCTTTCCTTTCCACTTTCCTCTCCACTTTCTTCTCCACTTTCTTCTCCACTTTCTTCGTAAATGTAATCAGAATCACTGGCATCTTCTTCTTCGTCGTCTTCATCTATGAACAAAGTATCCGCTGGCGGTACTTCTTCTCCGTCGTCTTCTTCATCAATCCTACCATCTTGGTCACCATTAATCTCAAATTCATGGACATTATCAATAATATCTGATCTTCTCTCTGCTTCATTTTCATTATCAGAACTACTAAACGTTTTACGAGGTGATGAAAGTGGTGATCTCATAAAAAAGCTAAATCTACTATTGGCACTCTTAGCATCTTCTTTATCATCATTTTCATTCAATCCTTCTTCCTTAACACCGCCAAGTTCATTATTAGGTTCAAGAATAAAACTACTTGCATTGCTAGTTTTATTAATTCCAATTTGATTATCCTTATATTCCCCACCTTCACTGCCATTGTCACTGTCACTGATTAATGATAAATCAATATCCGGGCTTCTCCAGTAATTGAAATCTGTATATTTATTTCTTGCATTACTCATTGTATTGTTACTACCATTGATATCTTTGCTGTTATCTTTTTCGATTTTAATATCAACAGGTGGGAAAAACTGATCAACTAATTCAAGAATTGAAACATAACTACATTTATATCCAGCCATTTCTAATAGTTCCATCTTTACATCCCCATCTGGATTAATTGTAAAAATTCTCGATGATGGAACCCCAACACTCCTATAACTAATAGCATCTGTAATTCTATTCCCAAATCCTGCATAAAATGGTGTGTTGGTTTCATCAACAAGTGATTCTTCATTAGGATCATGTACTCCTAAACCATTAATTTTTCCTTTTTGCTTTGATTTATTGATACTTGAATATGTATTAGCATTGGTGTTGGTGTTAATATCTGTAAATTCATCACTATCAATATCGGAAACTAAATCACTATTTTCATTTGGGAGATAATTATCTTTAATAGTTTCACCACTTTCTAATTTTCCTTTTATACCATCACTCATTTCACCTCCTTCTCTTTCATCCTCTCCATATCCAAATTCGCCATCTTCATCAAAATCGTAAAATAAATGATGATCTAATGGGTTCGTTTGATCAGGATAATATAGCGTTCTAATATCATTAAGACATGCCATCTTGAAAACTTCTGGTTTTTTCAAAACAATTTCTCTTCTTAATGCAGCAATCGTCCTATCGGGTGATAAAATAACTGGTCCCATTGGTAATTTATATCCATCTTGTTCAACACCTTGTAAATATGATCTTGTTGTATCAGCTAATCCAACAGACCTCGCTGTAAGATACATTATATTATATCCATTAAATTCAATATCTTCAAATAATTTGGCAACTCCTTCATGTGTCCAATCTCTACCTAACATTGTTAAAACATGACCTAATGCATCCGATCTTGTAATCGTACCATCAATATCTGAAATAACAATTGGTGTTGTTCTTTTCCATAAAAATAACTTACATGTAACAATTGATTTACCTTCATTAACACTATACGTTATATCATTTTCTCCGTAGTTTAATGATAAACATTTCAGTTGTTCGCTTGATAATCTTAATGTTTTAAAATGAACATCTTTAGTTTTAAAATCATTAGTTGAATCATAATCGATTGATGAAATTGAACTACTTTGTGATTTGCGTTTATCGAATTCTGAATTGTCAACCAAATCATCAGTTGAAGACTTTTCAGCTGGGGTTGGTAATCTTACATTCTTATAAGATTCATCAATATTTTCATTAGAAGCAGTAGAAGAATTATTAACGGATGAATTAACTGAATCAGTAAATGTTGATTCAGATGTTAAAATTCTAATATTACCTTCTAAATCTTTATTCATCATCGATTTAATATCAACATTATCACCAAATTCTTCTTGTAATAATTGTTTAACTAATAAATCAGTATCATGAATATCCTTTTTATCTGATTTATAACCATGCATGTCTAGTAAAACATCACCATTTGCCTCAACTTTTGATGGTATATTTAGCTTCATTGAAATACTCTTAGCTCTTTCAATTGGTGACATATTACCTAATTTATCATTATGAGTTGATGTTTTGGAACTCGGTGAAACAATTGATAATTTATCATTATCATCATCATCATCATCATCATTAATGTTATTGGCATGACTGGTTTTTTTATCAAGTATATTTAAATTACTATCTGAAACGCCTTCACCTATATCTAAATATTCTAAATCGTCATTCGTTGTACCATTTGGTGATATTCTAGGTGATCCACTTGGTGAACTAGCAGCACTAATGACAGGAGATGTTTGTAAATGACTTGGAACATAACTACTAGTTTCAAAAACAAAAAATGCTTCACCTTCATCACTTAATTTCATTGGAATATCAGTAACTTCACCATTAACTATAACTTTAACCTTTTTTTGTGATGGTCTCAGTAATTGAAATTTACCAAATCTTACATGAAATGGTGAACAATGCATTTCACCAGTTTCATTTTCAACAACAATGACATCAATTGCACCTGATAATGTTGCCGGATTTATTGAATTCCAAGTTTTTGAAACTGATCCAATTGCTCTACCAAAATATTGCATCTTTTAATAGAGTACAATCCTATTTAGTTGATAAATACTATCGTAATATATTAATTAAATGAAAAATAGTTGTCAAACTCAAAAAGAAAATTATACAATGTGAAATAAAACCAAATGTACAATGTACGGCCCATTAACCAAGTTTAAATTTGGCATGTGCCATATCGCGGTGGAGCATTTCATAACAAAATGTACGCGTGAAATTTCTAGTTAGGAGCACTAATCTGTCAAAAGAAAATCTGACGTACGTTCTAATTAGGGTCTTTTGAGCATTACATTGGTGAAATTTGCAGAGATACCTATCTCCGGTGGGTGTGATGCTTTTTACAAAGATGATAGGCGCACTCTATAATAAGAAGTTAGATTAAAGATTATTACAAAAGTAAACACCGAAGCTGCATTTCATGCCTTTTAGTACTTTTTCTAGAGCATGAGAAGAGTTAATTAGCAAATCACCTTAATTGTAACTGAACCTTAGGAAATACAAAACGTTGTACTTATAATTTTAAATATTTTCTTTCTGAAAATGAAAAGTAAGGAATAAATCTTTGTATTTTGCAAATATTGAAAAACTTGTTGAATCATTACAAATAATCTGGGATTTGGGCATTAATAACGGCTTAAATGGATTGAAATAGATTTAATAAATAATCACTTGTAGCTCCAACTTGTTGTATGTAATTACCACCTGGTTGATTCGAATCATCAGCGTTTGGATTGTTTCTTGGATTATTACTTTAATCATTTGGACTCATTCCCTACGAGTTCTTAATTATCAAAACTTAACTTGATTGAAATTACTTCTTCAGAGGTAGTTGTACTGAGTAATTTATTATTACCTGCAGCACCGTCTTTCAGTCCACTGATTAACATTAACAATCATTTCAATTGATTCATAATACCTCTGTAACAGTTGAAAAAAACTGGCAATGGAATGTAAAAAATTGTTTCACACCAAAAAAACCTCCCAATCATAGAAACGTGATTAAAAACAGTAACTACATTTTTAATTCATCATATATACGACAAAGTAGTATCTGAATCTTTCTCAATATTTTGTTGTCTAGTTCATTTGCAAACAAAAGTTACTTTTTTGAAAATTGCCTTTTGCAAAACTTTAAACGACATACCTTTGTTCAAAGGTATTGAATATTCAATAAAAAAATTTGTATGGAGTTTATATGATGATGATCAGTTCATAGCCATATGATTGCCCAATCGTCAAATTTTCATGTCAAATTACAGAACAAGTTTAATCTGGCCCCTTGAATAAATATTTATTTATATTTTACTTCTTTAATATATACGTTCGATGGACATGAACTCTTATTAGTAATTGTACCAATTACTTATGTAATAAGTTAGTAAGCAAAGGAAAACCGATTTTTCGGAGAAGTAATTTGTTGTCAATATTTTCTGCCTTTTTGGAATCTAAAAATGCGGACCAAATTGGTGCGGACCAAATTGGTGCAGATCAATATCACCAGAACATTGCAATGCACATTTTCTAACATTGTCCACAAGTTTACAAATAACTATTTTTAGAGGCTCATACTTCTTTAGTTAACTCTTTATGCACAGTTGTGTTGTTTGTATTAATTTTACATATGATTTGAGAAAGTTTTTAAAATTATAGATTTTTGCAGTACCAATTAAAGTTCTTTTTCAAAATTATTAAAATTAAAAATATTGCTAAAAATCCATTTTGTATTTAATTTAAATAGAATCAACAAATTTTATTGTTAAAACACATTATTAATTAATCATCTGTAATTTTTTTCAATATTAGCATAAACGAATCATTATTTAACGATCTATAACTTTTTGGACTGGTTCCATGTACAACAAATATAATTGTCGCAACATAATTCTGTAATATTAAGTAGGGCTCAAACTTTATCAATACAGGTTAATATTATTTAATATCGAATTTCATTAAACTAGAAATAAAACCGAAAATTTTCCAGTTTTTAATGTCGAATTTTAATTGCATCTAAAAGTAAAACGTTAAATTCAAATTCATTAAATAATTAAAAAAAAGTATATATATACAACAAAAAGATTAAGCATCAATTTAATCTAATTCAACATCATTGTCCATGTAATCATCATCATCTGCATCATCAGTCCAGTTTTCTACTGCATCAACATCCATACCTTCACCACTTGGTTCGTGGTTTGGAACAACTTTCAAACCTTTACCATCAACAGTAATATGAACATCTTCTTTATCCTGGACTTGTCCATTTAAGCTCATCACAGCCAAAGGATTTAAGACACCATTGGTAATTAATCTGTTTAATGGTCTTGCACCTAAATCTGGAGAATAACCGTGCTTACAAAGATAATTCATTGCCAAATCATCTAGTTTTAATGCAAAATGCTTACCATTTAGTTCAAATCTTTCTTCTAATTCTTTTAATCTAATTGAAATAATCTTTCCAATTGCATGTCTTGATAATCTGTTGAAAACAACAGTTGCTGAAATTCTGTTCAAAAATTCTGGGCGGAAATGACCTCTGACAACATTCATAACTTGTTCTCTTAATTCTGGTGTAATCTTATTAACCTTTGATTGATTGATAAATTGTGCACCCAAGTTAGAAGTCATAATAACAATAGCATTTGAACAATTGACTGGCGTACCATTTGCAGCAGTAATTCTACCATCATCTAACAATTGTAATAAAATATTTAAAACTTCTGGTGCCGCCTTTTCAACTTCATCAAATAAGATAACTGAATAAGGTTTTCTCAGTAATTGATTAGTTAACATACCACCTTCTTCAAAACCAATATAACCTGCAGTTGTACCAATTAACTTAGAAACTGAATGTTTTTCCATTAATTCAGAACAATCAATTCTAATCATTGCATTTTCATCAGCAAATAAGAAACCAGCTAATTTTTTTGCTAATTCGGTTTTACCAGAACCTGATAAACCTAAAAATAAAAATGATGATGGTTGGTTTGGATTTGATAAACCAGATCTTGATAATCTAATTGCATTGGAAACTGCTTTGACAGCTTCACCTTGACCAACAACCGCACTTGATAATTCCCTTTCCATATTGATTAATTTAGCGTTTTCTGCTTGAGTTAATTTAGAAACGGGAATACCAGTTAATCTTGCAGCAGTTTCAGCAACTTGATCAGGACCAACAACATTCTTAACTAAGAATTCAGCAGATTGTTCTTCTTGTTCAACCTCCTTTTCTAACTGTACAATTCTTGCTTCAAGATCAGGAATTGCAAACATTCTTAAATCAGCAACAGTTGCAGTATCATGTCTTCTTGCTGCATCTTGAGCTTTAATTTCTAATTCATCTAATTTTCTCTTTGCAGTAGTTAATTCTTCATGTCCAGCTCTTTCTTGAGAATACTTTTCTCTCAAAGGTTGTAATTCTTCTTCTAATTCTTGTTTATTCTTATATGCTTGCTTTAATCTATCCTTAGTTGAATCATCAGCATCCTTATCTCTTTCCAAAGCATTAATTTCAACTTCCAGTAAATCCAGTTTTCTTTCTAATGAATCTAGTTCTTCAGGCTTTGAGTCTCTTGCAACTGCAACACCAGCAGCAGTTTCATCAATCAAATCAACAGCAGAATCAGGCATTTTTCTATATGTTAAATATCTTGAAGCTAATTGAGAAGCAGCAACTAAAGCAGAATCTAAAATTCTAACACCATGATGAATTTCATATCTTTGTTGTAAACCTCTTAAAATTGCAACGGTTTCAACAACAGTTGGTTCTTTAACATCAATTCTTTGAAATCTTCTTTCAAATGCACCATCTTTTTCAATATATTTTCTATATTCGGAAATAGTTGTTGCACCAATGCAATGGAAATGACCTCTTGCTAAAGCAGGTTTTAATAAATTAGCAGCATCAGCTTTACCATCACCCATAAGCATATGAATTTCATCAATAAATAAAATAATCATTGTCTTTGAGTTTTCAATATCATTTAAAACACCTTTAATTCTTTCTTCAAATTCACCTTGGTATTTAGCACCTGCCTTTAAAGAACCTAAATCTAATGAATATAACTTACAATGTTGTAAAACAGATGGAACATCATTATTAATAATTCGTTGAGCAACACCTTCAACAATAGAGGTTTTACCAACACCAGGATCACCAATTAAACAAGGGTTTGATTTAGCTCTTCTTGATAAAATTCTAATTGCTCTTCTAATTTCTTCTTCTCTGCCAATAACTGGGTCGATTTTACCTTGTAAAGCTTGTTCAGTTAAATCAATAGCATATTTTGATAGAAACTCATACTCTTCAGAAGAATCAGCTTGTCTTGAATCAATTCTTTGATTACCACGTAAATTTAAAATTTGTTGTTTTAAAGTATCAACTTTAATATTCAAAGATTTAAATAACGTTTGAATTGATGAATCATCTAATAGAGCACTTAAAATATGATCTTGACCAATATAAGAATCTTTCTGAATCTTTTTAATTTTGTCAGCATTGGTAATTATACTAGCAGCAGAAGCGGACATACCTGGTTCAATGTTAGAACCAGAAGTTGATGATAATTTTAATAAATTTGAATTAATTAATCTTTTAACAGGTTCCCATTCATATCTTGCACCTTCAATAATTGTCTTTAAATAAATAGGTTGACTTTCATTTTCAGGGATCATTGAAGCTAAGAAATGAAGTGGTACAATTTGAACATTTGAATTTTGTTGACATAATTTTTGAGCATTTTGAACAATTTCTAATGCTCTATCTGTGAATTGTGTGCTATCCATGATAATATCTTATGTATGTGTTATTTGGGTTAAATTTATTTATATAATAAATAAGAAAATAATGAAGGGGAAATAATAGGCAATGGTAAAAAACAAAGAAAGAGGAAAAAAATGGTGTATTTATATATTAATCAACTGACAACAAAGCTAATATAGTCTCAGAATTAATGAAATGTAACGATATTTTCCAGATAAGTCCACACGCTTAAGGTTCAAACGGGATGATTGTAGAATCATCTAGAAGGGGACAATCAAAAAAAATGTTTACGTAAGATAAAAAACACCAAAAAAGAGAAAATTCTAGAAAATTCTGGATTCTTACTTAATTAGACAAATATTTAGTCTGTTTTTAGTGGACTATGCTAATTATTACTTTGTTTAGGAATTGATATATCGTGTAACAAGATATGCATTGAGGGTGGAGGATAGATTTTGTGTAAGAAAGATGCAAAGAAAAACCCCTCAAAAACCTGATTGCTCAACATCAACTGATAATAAGAATCGAACAACTCCGGCTCCTAACGGAGGAAATCATATGGTGGGAAAAAATACAAAAACTCCAATCGACGCGTCGCCTTTTTACACAATTTAGAACAAGACGAAGACAGAGAAAAGCGATGATTTTTGGTCTCGCAAAAACACAAAAACTTAGATGAAACAAAAAGATCCGTTTCTGCATTTTTTCATTTCTCGATTTTTATTTTCCATTTTCCCTTGTGCCTCCCTTTTCCCGACAAATGAGAAGAACGCTAACTCCTTTACGTAAGATTCTGCCCTTTTGCGTGTCTCGCTTTTTCTGTGCCGATCTCGGCTTTGGGCTCTGTTATATTGTTTTTCTATTTAATGGGGAAAACTGTTGATGTGTAATAACTTTAAATACATTCATAAGATATCTAATACTTTCTAGATCCTAGTAAGCTTTTTAGTTTTTGAAAAAGCTCGTGTAATACCTTAAAAGTCCCCAAATTAGTGCTGACCAAATACTCATTTGTGAGTGGTTAAAATTTCCGATTTCCACGGCTCCGATGAAATGGCTTTCTTTAATTTTTCATGATCTCTCAAGATTTCTCGAGTTCGAGCTTGCAATTTCCAATTTATAACCACACCGATTTCCATGATCACATTTGTTTAATTGTTCTTTCCATTATGTGTTAATTCTGTTCTCTCTTTTTTCCTTTTCCCTCTGATCTAAATTCTTTCAGTAAGATTCTTATTTGTTAATAATGTTATCTGCAAGATCAATCGCAAGAGTTTCAAGAACTCGTGGTTTAGCTACCGTTTCCGGTTTAACCAAAGATTCAAAAGTTCATATGAACAACCATGAAGATCACACCTTCATTAACTATAAGCAAAATGTTAAAAACTTAGAAATCGTCAGAGCAAGATTAAACAGACCTTTAACTTATGCTGAAAAGATTTTATACTCCCATTTAGATAAGCCAGAATCTCAAGATATTGAAAGAGGTGTTTCTTACTTAAAATTAAGACCTGATAGAGTTGCTTGTCAAGATGCTACCGCTCAAATGGCAATTTTACAATTCATGTCTGCAGGTATGCCATCTGTTGCAACCCCAGCAACTGTCCATTGTGATCATTTAATTCAAGCTCAAAAATCTGGTCCAGAAGATTTAGCAAGAGCAATCGCTTTAAACAAGGAAGTTTATGATTTCTTAGGTTCTGCTTGTGCTAAATACAACATTGGTTTCTGGAAGCCAGGATCTGGTATTATTCATCAAATTGTTTTAGAAAACTATGCTTTCCCAGGTGCTTTATTAATTGGTACTGATTCCCATACTCCAAATGCTGGTGGTTTAGGTCAATTAGCTATTGGTGTTGGTGGTGCTGATGCTGTCGATGTTTTAGCTGGTTTCCCATGGGAATTAAAGGCTCCAAAGATCATTGGTGTTAAATTAACTGGTAAGATGTCTGGTTGGACTTCTCCAAAGGATATTATTCTTAAGTTAGCAGGTATTACTACTGTTAAGGGTGGTACTGGTGCAATTGTTGAATATTTCGGTGATGGTATTGAAACTTTTTCATGTACCGGTATGGCAACTATCTGTAATATGGGTGCTGAAATTGGTGCAACTACATCTGTTTTCCCATTCAATGAATCCATGGTTAAATTTTTAGAAGCAACTGAAAGATCTGAAATTGCTGAATTTGCTAAATTATACAAGAAGGATTACTTATCTGCTGATGAAGGTGCTCCATATGATCAAGTTATTGAAATTGACTTAAACACCTTAGAACCTCACATTAACGGTCCATTCACTCCAGATCTTGCAACTCCAGTTTCCAAGATGAAGGATGTTGCACCAGCTAAGGGTTGGCCATTAGAAGTCAAGGTTGGTTTAATTGGTTCATGTACCAACTCCTCTTATGAAGATATGTCCAGAGCAGCTTCTATTATTGAAGATGCAAAGGCTCACGGTTTAGCAGCAAAGACTTTATTCACTGTTACTCCAGGTTCTGAACAAGTTAGAGCAACTATTGAAAGAGATGGTTTCTTAAAGACTTTCCAAGATTTCGGTGGTGCTGTTTTAGCAAATGCATGTGGTCCATGTATTGGTCAATGGGATAGACACGATATTAAGAAGGGTGACAAGAACACTATTGTTTCATCATTCAACAGAAATTTCACTGCAAGAAATGATGGTAACCCACAAACTCATGCTTTCGTTGCATCACCAGAAATGGTTGTTGCATATGCAATTGCAGGTGATTTAAGATTCAACCCATTAACTGATAAATTAAAGGATGCTAACGGAAATGAATTCTTATTAAAGCCACCACATGGTGAAGGTTTACCAGCAAAGGGTTATGATGCAGGTGAAAACACTTATCAAGCACCACCAGCAGATAGATCATCAGTTAGTGTTCAAATTGCTCCAACTTCTGATAGATTACAAAAATTAACTCCATTTAAGCCATGGGATGGTAAAGATTCCTTAAATATGCCAATTTTAATCAAAGCATTAGGTAAGACCACCACTGATCATATTTCAATGGCAGGTCCATGGTTAAAATACAGAGGTCATTTACAAAACATTTCAAACAATTATATGATTGGTGCAATCAACATTGTTAATGGTAAGGCAAATACCATCCAAAACCATTATAACGGTGCTTGGGGTGGTGTTCCAGATACCGCAGGTTGGTACAGAGATAATGGTCACAAATGGGTTGTTATTGGTGATGAAAACTTTGGTGAAGGTTCATCAAGAGAACATGCAGCTTTAGAACCAAGATACTTAGGTGGTTTTGCAATTATTACTAAGTCATTTGCAAGAATTCACGAAACTAACTTAAAGAAGCAAGGTTTATTAGCATTAAACTTCAAGGATAACAAGGATTATGACAAGATTAACCCAGATGATGAAATTGATATTGTTGGTTTAGCAGACTTTGCACCAGGTAAGGATATTACTATGGTTGTTCATCCAAAGAATGGTCCAGCTTGGAAATGTTTATTAACCCATACTTTCAATGAAGAACAAATTGAATGGTTCAAGGCTGGTTCTGCATTAAACAGAATGAAGCAATTACAACATCATGCTTAATTGTGATGTGATTGGTTTTTTTTAATTAGTGACTAACTATTACTATTATTAATTATTATTATCAATTTATTTATTTAAATTAATGTTTTTTTCAAATTTTTACGTTTTAAGGGGAAAATACTATTTTTTTTCTCTATTTGTATAAAAATTTACTGATTCAAATTTATTATTCTATTAAAAACATAAGAGTAAATTGTAAAAGAGGAGTCGTGTTGTTTATTTTAATAGCTACTAAAATCTAATGTCTCGCAATATAGTAAAAGGTAAAATTAAATTTGTAGAACATTATTATAAAACTGCTGAGTTAATAATAAAAAGAGAAAAAAAAGTAAGCTTATTAAAAATAAGCTTAAAAGAAAATAAGATTGAAAAAAATAACATTTGATAAAATAAAATTCAAATTAGAAATTAGAGTAGATCATAAATCATGTCTCATTAAAAAAGAAAGAAAGAAAAAAAAATACCATACCCCCTTCAACAACATGAAGTAATTAAGATTAATTTATAGGTAAAAGAAATAAACTAAATCATTTGGATTGACAGAATTTAAATCAAAACCAACTTCAATTCTTTTATTTAACTCTTCTAAATCCATTAAATAACCGCCAAATCCAAAAGCACCTCGGTCACAAGAACCACAAACTAAGTATCTAATAACTGCAAAATTATGGACTTCACCATCATCTAAAGCTTTTAAAGTAAAAATTTCAGGTTCTTTTAAAGTTGAAGGTGGTTTTGAAACTCCAATATTATCAAATTCCCAAATATCCTTTGCTTTATAAAAAATATTGGCATTTGCAAGTTGAGGATCTGATAATTCTTTTGAAGATTTTAATCTTGAAGGTTCACTTGTTTTACATTTACAAAATTTGAAAATTTTTGATGGGTTTTTTGGAGTATCATTAGTATTAGCTGTTGTTGAATAATTATTGATTACTTGAAGGTGTAATTTATTGGTTTCATCAGGTACACGAATGATTTTAGTTTCGTTATCATAAGGGCAATAATAGGTTTGTTTTGACATTTGTTTTGATAGATCTTCACGTGATGGATCAAGATAGAAAGAGTTGTGTATTTGACTAATTTTGAAAGATTAATAAAATTAATTGATTTTACGTTATTGAGAAATTTTTTGAATTAATCAATCTACATATACATTTGATGTAGTACTGTTGTTATTTACCCCAATATTTATAGAAAAGATTAGTGACATGGATATCCCCACTAAGAATAAATAATTTAGTGGAGAAATGGGGCGGGGGAAGAAAGTGGGACGGGAGGGCAAATGGGGGGAAGTGAGAGGAGGCGAGTGGGGGTGGGGGGATCCGAGATCCGTGAGGAAAAGGAAGCGGGGAAGTCATTTAATAATAGTAATTTAGTTTAGTTAGTTAGTTAGTTAGTTAATCTATAAAGGGCCGTCTATAAAGTGGGATATGTTCGTAGTTAATTTAGCAGGAAGTTCTTCTTTTCCATTTAAACTTGTTCGTTTTGGCTTTAAGTTTATCAGACCACGAACGGGTAAAGGGAGAACTCTTTGTTGTTGTTGTTGGGGCAGGAAGAGGAGGAGTTAGAGGAGTTGGTGGTGATGTTGTTGTTGTTGTTGTTGTAGATAAACTAGAATGTGTAGAATGACATGTAGATAATGAATCACGTAGATCAAGCAAATTATCGTCAAAATGGTTTTCGTCTGCTAATATATCTTTATCAGAATTAATACTTTGGGTATCTTCAATATCTTCAATAAGTTGCACGCAATTTATAAATTCATGATATGAATTTAACAGGTAGTTTATTATAGTTCTTTCAATTACCCTTAGAGTTTTGATACATGGTAATTTCATTTTTGATACTTTAGCAACTAAATCGGCCCTTAGATTAACAACATCATTTTCAATATATTTACTGTAAATTTCAAACCATTCAGCAGTTGAATGATATTTTTTGTAAAATTCATAATTTAATATTATTGCATTAAGTTCAGTTAAAAACTCATAGTTTTCAATACAGTGTTTATCCACCAAAAACGTCAGAAAGTTAATTTTTGAAAATCTAGAATTAGGATCAATTTTATCATTTAATATATCGATTAAATTTGGGATGGGCATAGGAGTGGAAGCAGGCATACAAATTAATGATGGGCTAACGTTTGTGTAAACCAGCTCTGTGGTCATGATGTATGGTATAATAAAAAAGGGCTGGAGAAAAGAGAGAACAGTATATATTAGGTTATTGTCAGAAAAAAGGGATAGTCAAAGATTGACAGATAAAAAAAACTTATTCCATAGAGGAAAAAAAAAAACGGGCACAGGTTTGGTTAAATAGGAAAAATAACGGAAATTAGCTGAGAAACGTGAAACCATGTGGATTATGTGAATATCCGCGCCCAACCACCAACTGCCAACTACCAACCGCTAAACTGCCACAGCTACAAACCGCTTCTGTCGGACATTATGGTCCCTTTTCTTATCTGCACCTGGTGCGCGCAGCCGTCGCACTCCGATACCTATCTGCTTGCACTGCTTGTTGCAGTTGGTGTGTGTGTTTGAACCACCGTTCGTGCCCCGCGCGGAGATTTAGGGACAGGCAGGGGAATTGCCGAAGTGCGGAGCAGAGCGATGGAAAACGTCTCTCACGTCAATCACGCAGTGTGGTAGTGGTTTTGCAATGAGCCGTATTATTTACTGCAATGTCACTTCTTTATTACTATATGCTTATTTATCAAGTGCATCACATATATTTTATATATCTCTATCGCAGAATCGTTACCATACAAGTAATACATTACTTTTTTTTTCTTTGAATCTCCATCGAACAATTTCTTTGATCGCTTAACTTTTCCTTTTGTGTTGTTCTACATTAGGAACAAGGTAAAATCCCACCACGCCTAGTTTCACGACAAGTCAAAACTGTAGTCGTTCCTTAGCTACGAAAAAGCATTCACGCATTCTACGTAATCAACCAGAAATAATGACGTAATCGTATAAACAACCGCCCCAAATGGCCAGACCTATGTCCACAACATTCCATGCACTTATCTGTGACAGACATGCAATCATAAGATGAAACACACAATTTATTGAAAACAATAACTCTTACACGGCAAACTCCACTTATATAAGTTGGGCGTTTTTTAACATTTTCACTGGGTCGGTGCTCAGACCAAGGTGTGCCCATACGCTAGGTATGTTACCTTTTATGGCACAGTAATCGACAGCATCATCGTATTCAGTTTGGAAATGATCATTTACCCATTGGGTGTACTCTTCGCAGTTGGTGGTGTCGAAATCTACCTTTAAGTCAGTACTTCCCGATATTGCAATAATGTCCATACTGTTATTCGTTGTGTTAACAACAGCAAGGGAATCATAATTATTGAACACAACATCGTGGCCAAAGTACATGGATTTCATTTCTGCATAACATCTATAATTAAGTCCTGCGCATTCCTCAAGTCTAGGGAATCTACCTGACGTTAGACTTATGTATGTGTCACTAATAAGCGAAGTTATATTATTAGCATCATAAATCGTCGCCTGACAAGTACACATCAATGCATTTAAAATGACAAATAATAGTTGTATAGTAGAGAGGATCATACCGTCGTGATTGTGGCTGTTAAGTTTGAGTTTTCCAGCACGATCTTGCTGGAGTTGCCTGAATTAGAGAGATATGATCTATTCTAGAAATGCATAGACCTTGAATAAGAAACAGATAATCTAATGTGGGAGGGTAACTTTCGGGTGCCTGCTGGTGTACTGGCGTTGCGCCCCACACAAACACCGCACTGGCCCGCACTGCTACAACGCCTCAGAAGAAACCAACTGCCCCGCCTGGAATGCCAAACGAAACCCCCGCGAAAACCGACGCAGCCAGGCACTTCGCTTTCTTCAACAATCGCCACACAATGCGACAAATCAGCAAAGCCGGAAAACCGTTGCGGCCATTTCACTGTTGGCCATTTTTTTCATTTTGACACATTTTCTTTGGTCACTCACTGTACTACTAGCTCGAGATCTTCCAAGTTTCCTGTGTGTCCATCTATACCATCCATGCTAAACACTTTCTGGAGCTTCTACTAGTAGTTGCTTCTGTCTTTTCTTGGTTCTTTATTCTGCTCTCGTTGTAAACAGTTGCTGCCTCTCCATCATGGTCGTGTCTAACAGCCATCTAATCTATGACCCCCAGATTTTATCTTCTCATCCAAATGTTTCAACTTGCGAAACCTCTGTTCATTCCATACCTTCCTCCCTGATTTCCATTCAATCTACTTTTCCATCATCGTCTTCAGCTCATATACATAATCATATGTATACACCTGCTTTAAAGTATGTATTGAAATCTAAAAAATCTTCATTATATAAAAACTCAAATCATACTTCATCATCGATTCATTCTTTGATTTCATCTTCATCTTCATCTTCGTCTTGTTTATCATCTGCATCATCTACACTTTTCGATGATATTTCACTTTCACTTTCAGAATATTCTTATTCTTCATCAATTCCTTCACTAGATTCAACATCAATTATATCTTCATACCAATTAAATAGTAACGATTTTCATCCATTATCAAAATCCAATGATCAACAAATACCATCAGTTATCTTGCCATCTTCTGATACAAAGCCAACTAAGTCTTTTGTATTTTTGAACAAAATCAAATCTAAGGCTCATGATCTATGTGATCTCTATAATCATTCATTATATATTCATAATTTAATACCCTACATTGCAACAACGTTACCACAATCGTCTGCTCCTGTTTCTACATCAAATATAATATTGAATGACCTAATACCTCTAGAAACTTTCAAATCAATCAATGTTACAATCAACGATTCAATTCCAGTTGCATGTCATAAATTAATTAAATCAAGAGAATCCAGAATAAATCCTGATTTTCTAAAACTGTATGCAATCAACACATCAGTTAATAATAGCATTGAATTAGATGATTGTAAATATTATGATTCATTAATAGATTTTTATATTAATGATTTTTTAAATTCAGATTTACAATTAAATGATTATTTAAATTCAATAAATGCAAATGATTCATTGAAATTTTTAATAATTTCAAAATTCAAAATTCACTCAAAAGTTATTCTAAACCCAAGATTTGATAATTTCATATCTTGTAAATCTTCAAATTATTTGAATAAAACTAAAAATAAATTCATAAAATTACATGCTTTAAATCATCACTCTCAATCAATCGACGGTTCATTAATTAGAAATCTAAATAAAACTATTCCTTGGAATCATAATTTAATAAGTGATAAAAAATCCTTTAATCCTTCCGGTTATTTAACTAATAATGTTCAGTACACTGTAAAAAACTGGTGTAATAAAAAATGGTGTGATAAGAGCAATGATTATGATGATGAAGAGAATGAAAATTAAAATGAACGAAAAAAAAAAACAAACCGGCAAACTAACAAACAAACAAGCTATCTAACATTTATTTGCTGTATTATATTATAAACTGTATATTAGACTTTATAAACCTTTTAATGATTCAATGACTTTATTTCCTAATTCTTTTCTCTTTTCAATTATGAAATCCTTCCTTTTTAACCCTTTCAGCCTCAATTTTGGCCTTTTCTGGCTCCAAATAAACCCAACTCTCATCAACCACATCGCCGGATTCTTTATCAATATTTATAATTATTGGCATACCATTTGGAATATTCAAATTTTCAACTTGATCATCGCTTAATTTATAATAAATAGTTAATAATGCTCTAACTATTGAACCATGAGTTACAATAATTATATTCTTATCTTGTTCTAAAATCGGCTTTATTTCTAAATTCAAAAATACTTTTAATCTTGAAATAACCATTTCTAAACTTTCACAATTTGGAACCAATTCAGGATGTTTATTCAATTCTTCATCAAACTCTTTAATTTTAATAATATCTTTATCATCTTCATTATTTTCTTTAGGTGGTGGACATCCATGAATATTTCTCCTCATATACATGAATTTTGCTTCACCATATTTATTTAAAACATCATTTTTCTTTAATCCTTGTAACGATCCATAATGTCTTTCATTCAATCTCCATGATTTAACAACATCCATATCTAAACGATCCATATTCTCTAATATAATATTGGATGTTTTAACTGCACGTTGCAATCTAGAAGTAAATAATTTATAAATCGGTAAATTAGAAGTACTTGAATTTGAAGTTATTAATTTTGAAGTATTTATGGCTTGTTCAATACCTAATTCTGTTAACGATGCATTTATCCAACCACAAAATCGTGATTGCTGATTGTATTCCGATTGTCCATGTCTCAATAAAATAATTGTTGGCATTGCTAATTCTATTTTAATTGTTTCAGTAACTAAGTAATTTTAGTTGTGTATCATAGGTGTGGATATATGTATTTAAGTGCTCCGATTTCGAAGTGGAATCATCAGATTTTCGCATTTTCACGTTTTATTTTTTATTTTTTATTTTTTTTATTTTATTTGACTTTAGACTTGGAGCTCGGTGGCGAATGAAATGACACTTTCTTTGACATGACTGTCTTATCTTGAAGACTGTTCGTATTTGTTGTTTTCTTTTTACTATTTTTTCTATCTTGTTAATTCAAAACAACCATGTATTCAAATATTAGACCCACACTTAGACACATTAAACCATCAACTAACATTATTCAATCAAGATTTGCAACTACTATCATATCTTCAAATGATAATAAGCTTACCGATATGTTGGCTAGACTAGATAAATTTGATAAACAGTCTAAAATTTTCGATAAATTAGATTCTTTATATTTATTAAGTCAAAGGAAAGGCTTTTTCAATTTAAATTCTAATAATTTGGAATTTTTATCAAATAATAATAAAATTAATAATAATTTTAATAATTTATACAATTTTAATAATTTAAATAAATTAGTCTCGAATCAATATTCTAATTTACTAATGTTACCAATTTTAAATAATCCATCATCATCTTCAAATGATATAACTAATATCAATTCTGCTAATTTAACTCCTGTATCCAGAACAAGTTCAAAATCTTCTTCTTTATCAAACAATATCTTTAAAGCGACTTCATTACCTTCATCAATTACTAATAATATACCGGGATTAAATGTTTTTTCATCAATGCAATCATCAGTTTCAAGTATTAATAAACCTGTTGATAAATATTTAAACTTACTTCAAGGTTTAGCTAGAAATGATATCGAATTAAAGGATAAAATCGAAGATGTTTTAAAAGCTTTTGATAATGAAGATGATGTATTTTTCAATTACGTTTTAGAGTTTTGGATTAGTGGTAAATCTTTTAATAAAAAGAATTCTAAAAATCATTTAGATAAATTAGGTAAAGGTCAATTACCTTCAAATTTAAATGTTAAATGTTAAATGTTGAGTTATTTTTATGTTTTGAGTTTTGCTTTATTTTAGTTTTTGTTTAATCTATATGGAGTATAGATTAGTTTAGGTTGTTATTTTATTTTTATTTTGGCATTGTTTATCATCATGATTGATTATTTATACTATTATTTTCCTCTTTTCGTATTTAAAGTGGTTAGAAACACAAAAGTCATCTTTATAATAGAGTTAGCTGTTTGTAATTTCTTGAATTTTTTATTTTTTATATCGTTATAGTCATATTTTTCCCTTTATATATACATATATATACAGTTGTAATTAGATCAAATTACTATTCTTATTTTTTATCAGGTAAATTTAATTCATCATTGTTATCAATTACTTCAACTTCTTCAGATGCATCAGCTTGTTCAATTTTATTATAATCTTGATCCCAAACTTTTTTGATTCCAATATCTTCTAGATGTTTCCATAATTCAATATCGGCAGGATCAATATCTGGTTCAACCCACATAAATCCATCACCAGAAGAATACCAATATTGTCTAAGCATAACTTCTTGTTCAGGTTCATTAATGTCAAATCCCATTTTTTGAATTCTTGAAACAACATCTCTTGTTGCAAATCCATCTAATCCGTTAATTTCTGCATCAGATTCCAAAATTTTAGAACACATTTTCATTTGATCAACCTTTAGATACCAATCATATGGCATTGTTGATTGTTTAAACATTAAATTACCATTTTCTAAACCTTTTGAGCTAAATGCTAAACCTGCTAAAAATCCACAATTTATAATATATGTTACAATACACGCATAAATACCATAAATTCCAAATGATGTACCACCTGTACCTGCAGTTATAATTTCAGGGAAAAAAATTGAAATATATCCATGAATTCCACCAATTAATCCAATTGTTGAACCGATAAAAATTTTCAAAATATTAAACAAATCATTCCTTTTATGTTGAATATACCTTTCATTTCCATTTGTTAAATCTACATAATCTAATGCATTTTGAAATTTAGAATCCCATATTAATTTCCGAAATGGTATAAATGATATATTTGATGGTATAAAATTTGATGGATTTAATGAATAGTATGATTTTATAATTGTTTTTAATGTTGGAAATAATGGTTGTTTAATAAATAATTCTCTTAATAAAGATTCATTAAAATTGGTTTTGGAATCTGTTAATATTTGGCTTAATAATTTATTAGATTTTTGAATATATTCATTTTTTTCAGGTGTTAATTTATTAAAATCATAAATCAAACTCTGATAATTTTCAATAGATTCATAAATTTTTAATACTTTTGTATCATCATCTTTTGTAATTTCTTTATTGCTTAAATATTCTGTTTCAACGTATGACTTTAAACTATGATATCTTGATGCAAATAAATCATCAGATGTGGATTTAGATTTACTTCTTTCATCGTTTGTTGATTGATACCTTATAAATTTGAAGTTGTTTTTGAGTATCCTTGGGTACGTTATGGAACGTTTAGATATTGGAAATAAAAACTTTGTAGAAGCAAACATCAGCATTGTATTTTTTGATTTAGGCTGTTACTACTATAATTTTATAAATACTTCTTTGATCTACTCTTCTTTGACAAGTACATGTAGTGTTTTGTAAAGTATTTATATATGGTTGGTGCACGGATCTATAATTAAAAAAAAATGCAAAATTCATGAAAATTTAGATTTCCCTTTCTCTTTTGGGAAAACTTGATGAAAAATTTTTAAAAAAGTTTAGTTTAATAACTTTTAAGTTTTTTTCTAGCTTTTGTATTGAGTGAATAGAAAATCAATATCAATCTCAATATGGTTGCTCCAACTGCTGCTAGAATTGCACCAACCGCAAATGCAAATTCCAATGTTATAAATCCACCTCAACGTTCAATTGATAATGATGAAATTTTAATTGATACCAATTTAGATGAAATACAAGAAGATCAAGATAATAATACCAATAGTGAACAACCTCAAGGAAGGCAACCAAGTGCATCTTTAGTTTTAGATGAAACGGGGAAACCAAAGTTTCAATCAGAAGCAGATTCAGGTAAAAAAGTTAAACTTGAATCACGTAAAGTTCCAATTCCACCACACAGAATGTCACCATTAAAGGCAGCATGGCCAAAAATATATCCACCATTAGTTGAATACCTAAAACTTCAAGTTAGAATGAATCTTAAAAGTAGAGCTGTGGAATTAAGATCTTGTAAAAAAACAACGGATCCAGGTGCTTTACAAAAAGGTGCAGATTTCATTAAAGCTTTTTCATTAGGTTTTGATATTGATGATGCAATTGCATTATTAAGATTAGATGATTTATATATTGAATCTTTTGAAATTAAAGATGTTAAAACTTTACAAGGTGACCATTTATCACGTGCAATTGGTCGTATCGCAGGTAAAGATGGTAGAACAAGATTTGCAATTGAAAATGCTACTAGAACAAGAATTGTACTTGCAGATTCTAAAATTCATATTCTTGGTGGGTTCACTCACATCAAAATGGCAAGAGAAGCTGTTATGAGTTTAATTTTAGGTAGTCCTCCAGGTAAAGTTTATGGTAATTTAAGAACAATTGCTTCAAGATTGAAAGAAAGATATTAATTAAATTTTTATCGCTTTTTTTATGTAAATGGGTTTTTTTTGTAATTAATCTAATAAATCACTATATGTTTCGAATAATATAATATTTACAAAAATTTCAAATAACTTCAGATACAAGTTGTCTTAATAAGCCAAATTGATAAGCATCTGAAACATTACTGAAAATTCTAAAAGTCTTGGTTAAATCTTTAATGTCAACGGTATTAACCCATTTACCGGAACAATCACAATGGTTTGATAACTCATCACTTCTCATTTCACCACATTTATTACATTTATAATCTTGTGATAAATAATGAACCAATAATTTATTAAATTCATAAATCAACCTCTCTTCAATAATTAGTTTTGAATATTCTCTTTCACAATTTGAACATCTCCATAATACTGATTCGTCATCCTTACATAAATCCAAGTCTCTAATTGTATTACACGTATCACAAATAAACTCAGGAATAATCAAGGATGTTGATGGATTCTTAAATATACCTTCATTGCTGAATTCCATAATACCAAAGAGTTTTAATAAATCACGACGTAACATTCTAACTTCCATATTTCTTTTCTTTGATAGTGATAAAATCTGACATAAATATTTAACTAGTTCTAAAGTTGGATTTGTCTGCTTTAAATGAGATCCTGATAAAATTGGGAATTCATATTCTCTTGCCATTTCCGAGTCCCTAATCATATTGGTTTGCTTGTTAATTAATGTATTGATTCTTTTTAGTAATGGCTTCCGGAATTTCGAGCATAGACCTTCATTATTAATCTTTTCTATATCAATACCATCATCATTATTTCTTTGTTGAGCTAAAATTTGTGTAATTTGAGTTTGTCTTTTTTGTGATTCCGATTTTTCTGAATTTTCACTTTGACTGTTTTCCTTATCTCTATCTTTAATTAATGCATCTAAAAACATGACAACCCAATCTTCAAATTCCTCATGTAAAATGATTGGCAGATAATTTTTAATTTGCCACTTTGACACATACTCCAGTTTATTGTTGTTATTAGTTGAATCTTTTTCTCCAGTTTCATTTTCTTCATGCACATTATTAGTAGTTGAATCTGTTATACCCCAAGTAAAACTACCAGCAAAATTATATTTGTCCATCCATACCAACATATCCCAGTATCTTACAACGCCGAGTTCTAATAAATTAAACAATGGTTTGGCTCTAATACTGGAAATCAAATACTGACCATATGCATATGAGTTTTCAACAACTGTTTTATTAGTTTTAACAATAATTTTATTTCTATCAGCAAACACGATTGATGAACCATTTCTTTTAAATTCATTTAGTAGTTGAACCATTGATTTTTTTGTTAAATTATGAATATGATAATGTAATGATGGGTCATATAAAAATGAAGAAGAATTTGAACACCATTTTAAAAATAAACTAATTAGAGCATCTGCTTCACCGACATCTTTAATTGCATCATCCCACCAAGATTGAATCATGTTTTTCAAAACTAATAACGCTGGACCAGAAAAACTATTATCTGCAAACGTTGAATTATGATTATCACCGTTTTCGGAAATAAAAACACCTTCAGCTTCATTAATTAAACTTGATGACAAAATTGTATTGAGCGTTAAATTCTTAACTTCAATTTCTAAACAAACAGTCTCATAAATCTCTGGTTTGTTAAAAACTGGGAATTTAAGAGATTCATAAACTGATGATAAGATATTTTCTTTTTCTGCACCTCCATAATCAGGGTTTGAATTTGGTGACCACCATAAAACAATGTTATTTTGTATTAATTTTCTTGAATAGTTAATATCAATTAAGTAACCAATATTATCAACATTCAGGTTACATAATGGAACATTTGTATATTTTGATAACTGCATTAACTTTTTAAGCCATGTAGATAATGACAAATAATGATTAATGATTCTTTTAATAATAACTGAATGCCATGATAACGCTTGGACTTGAATTTCTGAAACACCCATATTAATTGTTGGTAATTCATTGGAAATCTTAAAAATTTGTTTTAATTTATGAGCAATATGAGATTGAATAACTAAAATCATTTTTGATGCAGAATTTGCCGTTATATTTGTTAACTTTGAGTTCATTTTTTTATAGATTTTTGAAATATCAGTAAAATATTGAATTTCAAAGTCAATTTCCGGCTTATAATCAATTATACCATACAATTTATCTATAACTTCTTTCTTTTCTTTGAAGATATCTTTGTAGACACTTTCAAAGTTTGATGGTAATTGTTGTGCACTAGTCGATGGTTTCAAAACATAAACGTATGACATATTATCAGCCGTATTAAATAAAGTAAAAAACTCATAAGAGTTTGAAACTATATGTAATAAATATAAAACTCCCATGGAAAATCTAGTTAAATAACCATCTGCTGGTAGCAAACTTAAATCTTCTTGATTGAAACCTTTTTCAAATGATTTGACTAAATTTCTAGCCTTTGACTCATCAAATTTAACACATGTACCAAGTTCTATAATTGCTCTTTCAGATGATGTGATGTGAGATTCATAGATTCCTTCAACATCAGTACTATTTAAGATGCTGTTCGGCTTATTAATTTCGTTTTCATAAACAAGATATGGCATGGTTAATTTGAAAACTGGTTTATCATTTGTTGAAATTGTTGGTAAAACACTGTTTGTTTTTATAACTTCACAAAAATCAATCTCATTCTTTGGAAAGTCTCTATTATTTTTAAAGTTTAGGTAAATTTTTTTAGGAATTTGAATATGAACAGTTTGCAGCTTCTCATTAATAACAACAAAAGCCTTTAATTTACCCGGATGTGTTGGATCGTACTTATATTCCACAATTTGCCAAATTGAATTTAAATAACTTTCTGCTTGATTTTTTAATAATCCATTCATTGCAAACGACGTTGACGATGAAGCTAAATTACCTCTACCAAATATCTTTTCTCTTCTTTCTCTTTCCTTTGCTTTGATCTTCCATTTAATTTTTTGATAAACTAAAAATGCTGGATAATCAACCATTGGATCAGGCATCGGTCCATTATAAATTGCTTGTTCTTCTTCTTCTAAACTAACATCTTCCTGTTTCTTTCTTTTTTTGGATGTAACTCTTCCAAATTTTTTACCGTTTGAACTAACATTTGAACCTATATCTTCAATGTCTGCGTTTGGCAAAATTGGTTTTGAACCCTTTGGTGCCGTTTTAAAAAAACTAGTTAACGAAGATTGCTTTAGTTTATCATCACCAATGTCAATTTTTTTTTGTAACCAATCAGGATGTGCTACCCTTGGAACTGGGTTTCTAACACCTTGCAAAGCAGCTGGAATTGTAATAATTTTTTGAACAACTGAAGCTAGTCTTTCTCTATAATAATTCCAATCAATAATTGTTCTTGGATCAAAATTTGTTAATGATGGATCACGTAACCATCTACGTAAATATTTACTCTTAATATCGATTTCAGATGAAAAAATTGTTGTTGGGATTGCACGTTCAGTAACTGGACTACCAATGGGTTTTTGTGCAATAATATATTTACACGCTAAACCAGCATCTTTGACCATTTCTTCACCCAAAAATTCACCTAATCTTCTAGCAGTGGTAATTGAAGTAGATTTTTGACTACCATATTCTTCTAATTTTTTGGACATACTTCTATTTTCGCAAATCAATTCAATTAAATCTTCGTCTTCTAACATGATACCCTTTGTATCAAGAACATCTAACCATCTATTTGCAACATTTGCAACTGTTTGATAGCAACCTTCTAATGAATCACCTTCAAGGAATAATTTAAAAATATCAGATTGAAAATTCTTAATCAATTGCAATTCACCTCTTCTTTTCAATTCAAAGCCTTTTAATTCAGCAAGTGATCCATCAAAATTGAAAACTGCATATCTTTTTTTTAAACCTTTACCTTCTTCCTTGGATGTTGGTAAAACCATCGCTTTATAAGGACCATCGACTTCAAAAAAAATCGAATTATCAGCTTTAATTTCATATCGATATTTTTCAGAATCTATTAATGTTTGATATTGATGATTCGTAAATTTTTCATGAACCAAATAGTTCAGCATAGAACATGGGTATGAACCAGAATAAGTTTTCCCATTTTTAAGTTTAAAGTTGTACTCTTCTGGGAAACTTGATGGTAAAATACACCAAATACCATCTGTATCAATTTCTAAAGGTCTACCAAATCTTTGAACCAACTGTCTAGCCATTTGAATAATTGTTGCACCTGTAAGACAGGTAATACCTGCCATTTCCATTGAATACCATCTTGAACCTTTACGCATAACATAACCATAAAAGGAATTTAAAATAACTTTATGAGCTAATTGTAATGAATCATACAAAACAACCATTTTTTTTGCTTCTTCAATTGAATGCTTGTCAGAAGAGTCAATATCTTTAACTTTACCCTTCCAGACTTTTGCTAAACCCTTAAAATCATATCTTCTATCACGAAAATTTCTAACTGTATCAACATAAAAAGGGTTTTCTCTTTGACAAACAATTGCCTCACGTTCAACAGTTTCAGTTAGTTTAATTCTATGATACACTTTTCTGGAATAATCAGAGATTTTTTTTTTAATATGTTCAACTTGTTCATTATATGATAGATCATTAAATTTTCTCTTTGGGCCATTTAAACGTTTTGAAGGAAATAGTTCATTTTGAGCAGCATTTTTAATCATATTATACTCATTCATTTCGGCTGGATAATATTCACCTCTCCAGGCCCAAGTTAATCTTCTATCACATTGTTTTCCGGGTCTATTAAAATCACAAGATGCACAATCTTCTTCAGATTTCATCGAATCGGGTTGTAAACGGTTAGTTGTCATAATATTTGGATACATAGAAGCAACATCAACGTGATAAATCAACGGAGTTTCGTGTCTTTTGACATTTTCTTTTAATTTTAATAACTGGTCTCTAATTTGATCATGAACCTCATCGAAATTCGTTATATCTTCTATTTTTTTACCTCCTTCGACAACGATTGCAAATGTTAATGAATTTTTTAAATCTTCAATAACCTCATCAACTGCAGTTGGATCAATTGTGAAATGATTTTTAATATCAGCTCTAAAAACACCAGCTTCTAAAGATTCAACATGCCCTCCAACATAAGTTTCAGACTCTAGTAAATGTCCATTGTAAAACCTTTCAGGAGGATCCATATGTTTATTTGGTAATAAAATATTATTAACATATGCTTGAACCATTAATAACATTTCACATAATGTACCTGTACCTTTTCTCAAAACTTCATCAGGGTTTAATGGAATAATTGTACATAAAGAAAAAATAAATGGATGAACATATTTGTAGTAAAGATAATAAGTGGCCACTGCATCAGAAACAGAATATTCAGATAATAATTGTGGACGTTCGTAAGCATATGGTGTCATTAATTCAGGGTCTAATTCAGTTGGATTATAACCTAACTTTGCAGTTGTGACGGCTTTCAAACCTTGTGAACCTTGTGGTAAATAAGAATCACGTTTAACCCAACGAAAACAGTCCATATGCGTACAATAACTTGATTTATATTCGCCTTCTGCATCTTTCGAAAAACCAATTTCTTTAAACATATCTAAGTTATGAAACGAAGCCCTTGTTTCAACGAATGGCCAATCAAAAAAATCACCATTAAAAGTTGCAATAACTGTTGGCTTAGCATCCCGAACATGCTCAAAAAATTTTTCTATCAATGCTTTTTCATTTGGCTCATTAAAGATCATAAACTCACCAGGATATTCAGGTTTTGGAGTATATTCGAAATCATCAATATCTTCAGAAATAATTGATCTATTTGTAATCAAAAATCCATCACCATCGATCATATAAGAAATCATCATAATTTGATCAACTTTTGAATCAGGAAATTTTAATGGTGCTTTTGTAGTTTCAATATCAAATGCTAACACGACCGGATCTGCAAATGCAATTTTTTCTTCATCTTCAACGATTTTTGTTTCTGATGGTGTAACTTCAACATCATACCATTTACCAATACGAATATTTTCATCAATGGAAACTCTAACATGATAAGGGACATCATACTCTCTTATATCTAACATTAATTCAGAAGCATCAGTATATTTTAAGTTTAATCCATCCTCAATGTCAATATCCATTAATAAATCATCATTTTCAACAGTACTACCCTTCATAATACTTGAATAATTTAAATTAACAGACTTATAAATATCATTTGAATCTTTTTTTTCTTTATTTTTATTAATATAAGGTTGTATTATTCTTCTTGCATTTAGTAAATCGGAAATATTATTGAAAGATAATTTGACTAAAGTTCTTTTTATGCCAGTTAAATGATTTGATAAATCCAAATCTTCTTTTTGAACACCTGAAATTGATTTGACTATTGTTTCTAATGTCCTACGCAACCATTCTTCTAATTCTGTCTGTTTATCATCGGGACACATTATAAAAAAATAAGGATCATATTGATAAGCAACTTTAAAAGAACCACCCTCCTCATCAAGAAAATAATAGTCTACACCAGATAATTGAGTATGAGATTCATCATCTTGAATTAAAGTTGGATGCATATTGGATAACCAACCTTTCCTTTTTGGTCCCGATTGAAATTTATCAAAACCAAACACTGAATCAATTCGATCGACTTCCTTAACTTGCTGCATCCTCTCTTCATCTTGCTGATTGAAATAAGATTTTGAGTTATCAGCTTTATTATTATTGTTATTATTTTTATTATCTTTATTATTTTGGAAATTATTATAATTTTTTTGAAATTGTTGATTATCTCGGGTATTATTTTGATTCAAACGTTTATTTTTAACATATCTTGCAGAGGAAGAACCTCCAAAATTACCCCGAGTAGACATCTAAAACTAACTGTATATATGGTATATAGAAATACTAACTTTGAAAAATTTATTCCAAGCTTTTCAAATCTTGAATTAATTCATGTTGAAAGCATACATCTCTTCACGCGTTTGTAGAATATACGGTTAATTTCGCGATTGAGGGTTAAGGTTCAGTTCGATGGATGGCACATCAATGTTGATTCCTAGTTGATTTCTTTGCCAATGTCGTTGTGCATTTTCTTTCCATTTCAAAGGCCAATTAATATCACACAATGTACAATCCGTACCAGACACACGCGGATACCTCCAATCTAGCCGATAATAACATGAGCAATAATGCTCAAAGGGGGCAGCAATTTCAACCCCAAATGAATATGCCACAACAAGACCAAGGTCAAAATTTTGGTTATCAACAACAAAATCAACAACCACAACAACATCCCCAAGGTGGTCAGTTCAACCAATTTTTCAATGATCCAACAACTCAAATGGGATTTAAATTTTCACAAACTGCTTTCAATGCATCACAACAATATATGCAACAAAACTTAGAACAATTTGTGTCAACTAATGATATTAAATATTATTTCAAAGTTTCAAATGCATATGTTTTAAAAAAATTATTGTTAATTGTATTTCCATATAAAAACAAGGGATGGATTAGACAAACTAAAGGAGATAGTAATATGAATAATACCAACAATCAAGCAGAAATCTATGCTACACCAATTGAAGATATTAATGCTCCAGATTTGTATATCCCTGCTATGGCATTTTTATCATATATTTTAGTATGGGCATTGGATGAAGGCGTTAAGGGGGATTTCCACCCGGAAATGTTGGGATATGCAACAACTAGAACATTAGCATTTTACCTTATGGATTTCATTTTACTTAGAGTATCATTTTATGTATTGGGTATTAGTTCAAGAAACAGTAAAATGTGGGATTTGGTAAGTTACACAGGATATAAGTTTGTACCAATTTTATTAATGTTACTGATGGGTATTATAAGTAATGGATCAGTGATCACCAGATATGTTGGGTTGTTAGCATTGGTATTTTCACACGGGTTTTTCTTGATGAGAAGCTTGCGATATGTGGTCCTTCCAGGTGGTGGTTACGGTAACAGTCATGGTGAAAGCAGACTACGGATCCAGTACTTGTTTCTGTACTGTTTTGTAGTGCAGGGGGCTTTCATGTGGTTATTAACCTGATGTAGTAATAGTTTGTGTAGTGTTAACAGTGTGTGTAGAAAACGGTGCTGCGGTCGATTGACGCGCTGTTATTGCTTACCCGGCAGTTGCTGTGTTTTTTGCAAAGTGCAAAGTGCAAAATGTGAAATTGAAAAATAAATAATCTCCTGAAATGAAAAATTTTCATCAATTCCTCAATCCTGTCCTCTCTCGCTCACTTCGTCCAATTTATATTACACTTCTTCTTTTCTCTCTTCTTCTTCGATCTCCTGTTCTGTTTTCTTTCTCCATCCAACAACTAATAATCCTTCAAAATGGGTATGTATATACTTCATAATTAATTGATTTGTTTTTCATTGGTTCAATTCCATCATTTGATTCAATCTCATTACAATTTGCAATTTAAATAGCTTATGAAAAAAAAAATTTGAAAAAAAATTACCACTCGAGTATATTATATATTATTAGATTTTATATTTAGATCAAAATATTACCATTTCATTTGAATTATTAAAGTTTATTGATGAACTTATTGAACTATATGATCATGTGCACAATATACTAACATTTATATCACCAAGTATATTCATTATTTTATTAAAGTTAACTTCACAGTTGAACAAATTAGAGACTTAATGGATCGTGTTACCAACGTCCGTAACATGTCCGTTATCGCCCACGTCGATCACGGTAAATCCACCTTAACTGATTCCTTAGTTCAAAGAGCAGGTATTATTTCTGCTGCTAAGGCCGGTGAAGCTAGATTCACTGATACCAGAAAGGATGAACAAGAAAGAGGTATTACTATTAAGTCCACTGCTATCTCCCTTTTCTCTGAAATGGAAGATGACGATGTTAAAGAAATTAAACAAAAGACTGAAGGTAACAAGTTCTTAATTAACTTAATTGATTCCCCAGGTCACGTTGATTTCTCTTCTGAAGTTACTGCTGCTTTAAGAGTTACTGATGGTGCTATGGTTGTTGTTGATACCATTGAAGGTGTCTGTGTCCAAACCGAAACCGTTTTAAGACAAGCTTTAGGTGAAAGAATTAAGCCAGTTTTAGTTATTAACAAAGTTGATAGAGCTATGTTAGAATTACAAATTTCAAAGGAAGATTTATACCAAACTTTCTCAAGAACCGTTGAATCTGTTAACGTTGTTATTGCAACTTACCACGATAAGGTTTTAGGTGACTGTCAAGTTTACCCAGAAAAGGGTACTGTTGCTTTCGGTTCCGGTTTACATGGTTGGGCTTTCACTGTTAGACAATTTGCAACTAGATATTCCAAGAAATTCGGTGTTGACAGAGAAAAGATGATGCAAAGATTATGGGGTGATTCTTTTTTCAACCCAAAGACCAAGAAATGGACTAACAAAGATAAGGATGCTGATGGTAAGCCATTAGAAAGAGCTTTCAACATGTTCGTTTTAGATCCAATTTTCAGATTAATTAATTCTATCATGAACTTCAAGAAGGACGAAATTGATACTTTATTAACCAAATTAGAAATTAACTTAAAGTCTGATGAAAGAGAATTAGAAGGTAAGGCTTTAATGAAGGTTGTTATGAGAAAGTTCTTACCAGCTGCAGATGCGATGTTAGAAATGATTGTTATTCATTTACCATCTCCAGTTACTGCTCAACACTATAGAGCTGATCAATTATACGAAGGTCCATCTGATGATGAACATTGTTTAGCAATTAAGAACTGTGATCCAAAGGCTGACTTAATGTTATACGTTTCCAAGATGGTCCCAACTTCTGATAAGGGTAGATTCTACGCTTTCGGTAGAGTTTTCGCAGGTACTGTTAAATCTGGTCAAAAGGTTAGAATTCAAGGTCCAAACTATACTGTTGGTAAGAAGGAAGATTTATTCGTTAAAGCTATTCAAAGAACTGTTTTAATGATGGGAAGATCCGTTGAACAAATTGATGATTGTCCAGCAGGTAACATTATTGGTTTAGTCGGTATTGATCAATTCTTATTAAAATCCGGTACTTTAACCACTTCTGAAACCGCCCACAACATGAAGGTTATGAAGTTCTCAGTTTCTCCAGTTGTTCAAGTCGCTGTTGAAGTTAAGAACGGTAATGATTTACCAAAATTAGTTGAAGGTTTAAAGAGATTATCTAAATCTGATCCATGTGTCTTATGTTACATGTCCCCATCTGGTGAACATATTGTTGCTGCAACTGGTGAATTACATTTAGAAATTTGTTTATCCGATTTACAAAACGATCACGCTGGTGTTCCATTAAAGATTTCTCCACCTGTTGTTGCATACAGAGAAACTGTTGAAGCTGAATCCAGAATTGTTGCATTATCTAAATCTCCAAACAAGCATAACAGAATCTACTTAAAGGCAGCTCCAATGGAAGAAGAAGTTAACTTAGCTATTGAAAATGGTATCATTGATCCAAGAGCTGATCTTAAGGTCAGAGCAAGATTAATGGCTGATGAATATGGTTGGGACGTCACTGAAGCAAGAAAGATCTGGTGTTTCGGTCCAGATGGTACTGGTGCTAACGTTGTTGTTGATGAAACCAAGGCTGTTCAATACTTAAACGAAATTAAGGATCACGTTAACTCTGGTTTCCAATGGGCAACCAAGGAAGGTCCACTTTTAGGTGAACAAATCAGAGGTATCAGATTTAACATTATGGATGTTACCTTACATGCGGATGCTATCCACAGAGGTGCTGGTCAAATTATGCCAACCATGAGAAGAGTTACTTACGCTTCCATGTTATTAGCAGAACCAAGAATTCAAGAACCAATTTTCTTAATTGAAATCCAATGTCCAGAATCTGCTATTGGTGGTATTTACTCCGTCTTAAACAGAAAGAGAGGTCAAGTTATCTCTGAAGAACAAAGACCAGGTACTCCATTATTCACTGTTAAGGCTTACTTACCAGTTAATGAATCTTTCGGTTTCACTGGTGAATTAAGACAAGCAACTGGTGGTCAAGCTTTCCCACAAATGATCTTTGATCATTGGGATACTATGGGTGGTGACCCAACTGATGTTTCAACAAAGCCAGGTTCTATTGTTCTTGAAGCAAGAAAGAAGAGAGGTTTAAAGGAAAATGTTCCAGGTTACGAAGAATATTACGATAAATTATAAGTATTATTACTGCATTTAATCTATCACTATGTTTTTTCTTTTCAAACTGTTTTATTTTGTATTTAGCCAATTTTTATACATCAATTCTTAAGTGAGGTTTTATTTTTATTAATTTAGTTTAATTAATCAACAACAGGACACTTCTTATCAATATTTTAATCCTTTATAATAAATTTTAATTTATTTATTTCAAAAAAAAAGTAATACTAAACCGTTGTCGACTTCATCAATTTTTGTAATGATGATTTTTAATTATTAATTACTATAATTTACAGAAATAATACACACATTTTTCGATTTCACTTGACATTTTTAAATCTTGAACTTTTACGCAAATTTTGAACATTGGTACGTAGCTTCACCCTATTTAACCTAGCCCTCAAAACTGTACCTCCGTTTTTATGACTATCCACTTGTTCTTTTTTAGCATTACCATTACAATTATCTACATGATCTTCCTCTAAATTAGGTGATGAAAATTTACGTTTTCTCAAATTTCTACAATCATTCACATCATTTGATTCATTATTAGATATTTGTGAAATGTCAATACCTAATCTTTTCATTTCTGCACTTCCTTTGAATGATTTTTGCTTTAACTTCCGTACAGCTGGAACTTTTTTCAATGAATTATTATTCGCTTCATCATTATTTGTTGAGCTGATTGATAAATCTTTACTTACCTTAAAATTACTTTTGATTGAATCCCAATTATTAGCGAGAGCTTCATAATATTCTCTTGCATTTGAATATTTTGATTTTTTATAACGTTGCCAAGCTTTAAATAACTTTTGAAGTTCATTCATTTTGGAATTATTATTAAATTTGGCATTTAAAATCCATTGACTAAATCTTTCAATGTCATTGATTAAATTTTCTAAATTTTCATATTCTCCATTCTCCACTTTTTCAATAATCTGATAAATATTAGGCTTTACTGAATACTTTGGAATTTGACAATTGGCTATTGATGATACATTAAAATGATTTACAAAAAAGGACAGCAAGTTATTATAAACCCAAATTTTGGGTTTATAAAATAAGCTTGAACTTCCTAATTTATCAACTATCAATTCATTTGAAAGTTTGGACCTCTTAACGATCAGTTTTGATAATTCATTTAATTTATCAACATCATCTTGAAAATACTTAACTGCATCGATACGACTATTTAATGAATCTTCGGGTAAACTTGCATGGTTGAAAATGTCTGGTTTCTTAATTAATGGTTTGCCAATATATTTTCTTTTTAATGTATAATATTTAGCAATTTGATTTAATGCTGCTTTTGAAATGTTTGGTAATTTATTATCACTCAAAAAATCAATTAATTTGTTAATTACTATGTTTGGAATAACATAAATGTTTGAATATAATCTCCATTTGAATTTCTCCGATTTTGTCCTTGACAGCTCACGATACTCTTCATCTGTTACAAATGTCATTTCGCTATTCATTTCTGTATCAGTATTTCTGACCTTTTGTTGTTTATCATGAAAATATAATTTTGTTTTTTCAATTCCTCTGCTAACATCATGATCTATACCCCATTCAATTGGTGTATGTTTATCACAATAACTTACAATCGTATTTTTGTCACTTGCGGCAATTTTGACGCCCATTTTATATTTCATGAACAAAGTTGCACGTTTGGCACAAGTTACATGATAAGCAGTAAAACATGATGGTTTTGAACATTGAATACAAACTCCAACTTTTTGCTTACAAATATAACAGATTAACTTCCATCTACTTTTGGGTATATTATCAATTCCTTCAATTGGTTCCATATAAATTGGGTTTGCAAAATATAACTCAGGCGTCCATAAAGTACATAAAACGTGAGCCCAATCACCTCCCTCGGTTTGTTTAAAGGCTCCAGTTGTTGATGGACAAAAAATGCATTTTTCATGATTATTTCTTGCAATTAAACATCTACGACACAACCATGGACCTTCCGGTATAAATGAAACACCATAACAATCTTGGTGAACTGCAATGTCACAACCATCACAAAATATAATAGAATTTGTTGAATCACAATCACTTGAATCACAAACAGCACATGTTTGTTCATCTTGATTTAAACACCCAGTGCCATCATCTGAACCATATAAAAGAGCATTCTGTTGCAATTCAAAGTCAATTGTTGTCCTATCTTTGATAGTTGGTGGTAATAACCTTTCAATTTGATAAATTTGAACCTCAAAAAAAGTAATTATAATTTCAAACAATTCCAAAGATACTGAACTTGAATCTTTTAAAATTTCATTTATCCAACTAACAAATAACAAATCAGTTTCATCCATATCATAATGAACTTGAAACCTTTTAGAATTATACATCAACTTGCCACGAATCAATTCATCTTTTGAAAAATCGGGTCGAATATATGTCTCGGGTAATGAAGTTCTTTTAGAGTTATCACTGTTTATATTAAAAAACCCCAACTTCTCTATTATTGAATTTCCTTGAATTGGCGGGACTATCAAATTATCATTTGGGTTAGAATCAATTTTTCTAAAAACTGGAATTTTTAACTTACTCTGTCTAATAATGTCAACTCTTTGTTGCTTATTTAAATATCTATCTAAATCTTTGGAATTTTCTACAATGTTTTCATATATTTTACCATTAGTATATTGAAAAACCGGTAATAATTCCTCTGGATCTAAATCTATATGATATTTCGTAAATGGAGCTTCCTCACGCGGATTTTGAAGTTCAAGATAATCATCTGGTGTAGGATTAATAACTACAGATGGTACTGAATTAGAACCCATTGCACTCACCAAATAATTTCAAAATATCCCCAAACACACAGCGTTTATGTAGCCTTAAATGTTAGTTTCTTTAACTAAACCTATCTTCTTGTTCTCTGTAGTAAACAAGATGAAACTATGGGATTGGAGATGACACTGCCGCGAAACATGTGACTTCATGACTTTCAACATGTAAGCCCGTTTTTTGTTGCGAAAGATGAAGAGATACTAATGGAAAGGAATAAATTATGTACTGTAACTACCATTTAAAATCTTTAAATTACGAGTATATATATTAGTTGAATTTTTGGAGTCAACCTCTTTTGACATATATATAGAAATGCTACACCCCCAAATGAATAAAAATAATATTATCATACTTTACTGATTTTAGGATTTATCTTTGTACTTCCTTTACCTAATAAAGCAATATAAATTTATAGATTTTATCTTAGCAGTAAAGGATTGATCTTTCTGAAAAAGGAATAAAAAGTAAATTATCGAAAGCATAGATTCTGAAAATTTTACAACTACACTGTTCTTAAATCAGCTGAGTTTAAGGACATCAGCTGATTCATTTTTGTCTTAAATTACGAAACTGTTTAATGGATGATCCTGGCATTGTAGATCAATAAAAACAAAAAAAGAGCGTGTCAATATATATTTTTCTTTTCAAAAAAAAACAAACATAAAAGCAAAGAAAAGATAACAAATCGTTATATAAAACTGTAAAATTTGACATATCCTATTTATTGAATAATTAGATAAAATTAATCAAATAACTTAACTGGTGTGTTAACAGTAGTGTTCAAATTATCGTATTTATTGATGTCAATTCCAGTAGCAACATCACTTAAAATTAATCTATATGAATAACTACTTTTACGTGATGTTTACAAAACCAAGTGTTCATTTGCAAAATACACCCAAACACAGACATTTATCACTTCACTTACTTAGCAAAAAGATCAGTATAAAAACATATGTAAGTTGTATATTTGTGAACTGTAATTGTTGACTGTTTCCGAGCAGAATTTACTCGCACCAAAACATCTTAATTTGTGGTAATCACATACACATATGTGTGAAGTGCACCCTTTTTTCTATAAGTTCTCCTAGAGCATACAACAATTACACAATGAACAGTCCACGTGACAGCATATCGCAAAATAACTATCCAACTAATGAGTCCAGCACATTTCAGGACGACTGGGACCAGCAGTTTAACGACCTAACCTCAGGCAACGATAATAATTTTAATAATATTGACGACATCACATCCTTTAATATTAACAGTCTGAACTCAATGAACAATATGAATCACCTGAACTACACTAATAACCAGATACCAACAGACAACTTTAATACCAATTTAATAAATTCAGAAGATCAATCGAATATTAACAATATTAACTTTGACCTAAATAATTTACACAGAAATTTTGCCAACGCTATGGTTGGAAATAACGAAGGAAATGCAAATATAAATGAAAGCCCAAAGATAACCTCTAATAATATTGCATTTACTTTAAATGATGCACCATTAACTTCAGATAACTACCTTATGACCAACAATATTGAAAGTGTATCAAGTACAACAGATGCAATTTCTAATACAAGTTTTCAAAGTCCAGTTCCTATTTCCACTTCATTAGTTAAAAATCCATCTTTGAGAGGTGAAGCATTTTCTCCCCAATCTTTTGGGTTTTCGACAAGTTATGGTGGTGGCAATTTAAGTAAAACTATATCAAACACTTTAGGGAAAAGTTATGGCTCACAGTTGGGTACTTCATTAAATAATTTAATATCACCAAGCTCAACTTATGATGGATATTTAGAATCACCATATGGATCTTTTAATGATGATCGATCACCATTAAATTCCCCGTCATTCAAAAGTATTGGCTCACCATCATCGGTTGGAACTCACTTAAATTCAAAAAGTGCTTTAAGTAAAGAGAGTAAACTGTCAAGAAGAAGGGAATTACATAATGCTGTTGAAAGAAGAAGACGTGATTTAATCAAAGAAAAAATTAAAGAATTAGGTACATTAATTCCACCAACAATGTTATTTGACTGTTGTAAAAACAAAACACCCACAAAAGATACAACTAAGGCAAATAAAAATCTGATATTAATGAAAAGTGTTGAATATATTATATATTTAAAAGAAATACTGGAAACTCAAGATGACCGATTAGCAGAATTACAAGAAAATATGGACAAACTAGATCTAAACAATGGCTCAACTAATCAAATAACTGAGGCACTTGATCCTGATTTAAAATTAGAACAATCTTGCTCTTCATTTAATGAAGAAAATAGTTATAATGGAAGCTATAATTATAATATCAATAATAACAACGATAATAACCCTCCGCCTTTGTATTATGAAGATAATAGCAGTAACAAAATTCAAGACTCTATTACAAACCTAAATAACTTCAAAGATAGTATATCAGCATTTACAGGTGATTCTGGGCTTACATCAAATAATTCAAAACTTCGATTCATGGATTTTTCGAACATTCAATCTGAACCAGTAGACTTTAACAAATTAACTAATTCTATGAATATCCCAGCAGAACTTAACCAGAACGATGACGACGATGAGTATGATAACACTAAAAATAATAATGAATTACTGGTTAATAAATGTGATGATGATTCGTTGTCGTTTGACATAAAAAATAAACAAGCTAATACATTTCTTTCACATGGTAATGAGTTTAGTAATATGATTGATGAACCAACACTCAAATTCGAGAATGATGCCGATTTCCTTGATCAATTACTATCGGGTGTCCCATCTAATGATTTTAACAATAATTAATTTATGTAATATGCATGTATAGTAGAATGAACTTTAAGCTGTTTCCTTTTTTGTTTCTTTTCTTCGTTAAATGACAGGCCCATCCGAGATTTCAGCGAAAAACTAATTTATAAACAAAGCCTTGACCTTTTGTGACAGTTGGCATGTATTATTGCTTCTCCGTATTTCGTTATTCGACCATATAATAGAAAAAGCTAATTTACAATGAGTGGTGAAAACAATGCACAGTTTCTTTCTAATTGGAGAAACACTAGACCAGCAAATGGGAATAATATTGATTTTTCAAATAATGCAGGATCATTTTTTTCAAATATGAAATCACAGATTTCAAATTCATTTCATGATACTGTAGATGGAGCACAAAATATTTTACCATTAAATACATCAGATATACTAGGAAGTAATACAGAAGAACCATCATGGTTTCAGCTATCCAGATTTGAGAGATATACTGGCTTTGCTCTTTTATTATTAGGGTCAGTTGCATGTTTTGCACTTGGATTCTTTTTATTCCCAGTTTTAACGCTAAAACCAAGAAAATTCGTTATGTTATGGACACTAGGATCAGTACTATTCTTCCTATCGTTTGGCGTTTTACAAGGCCCAATTTCATATCTTAAACATTTATCAAGTAAAGAAAGGCTACCATTTACGACAGTGTTTATAATAAGTCAAATTTCAACCATTTATTGTGCAGTTGTTTTAAAAAGTACAATTTTAAGTTTAATTATGGGTATAGTTGAAATTCTATCTATTTTATGGTATACCGCAAGTTATTTTCCATTTGGTGCTCAAACTATGCAAATGCTTTTTGGGGTTGGGGCTCGTCAAGTAAGTGGTATGGTTGGTTTATAAAAATAAGATATATCAATAGAAACTTTCATATGTATATACATAATAAAATTATATAAACACACTAATTTGCTAATTTAGCTTGTAATTCCTTTGCAAAGATACTTAATTCACCCATATCTGCATCTTCAGCTGGCCAACCAACAATTAAACCAGTTTTTTCATCTCTTTTTGGAATTAAATGGAAATGAACATGATCAACTTCTTGATGTGCAATTCTACCATTATTTTGTAGAATATTATAACCATCACCTTGAGGAGAATTGATATCTAAATCTAAAGCCATTGCTAATTTTTTGGTTACTGGTAAAATGTCAGCTAAATATTCATCTGGGATATTATGTAACTTTGCACCGTGATATTTTGGAATAACCAGTAAGTGACCCTTTGCGGTTGGTTGGATATCAAGAAAAGAGTATGAAAAGGCAGTTTCAATTAACTTGAAAGATGGGATATCACCTATAAGAATGTAAAATGTTAGGTTAGTATTGCACGATAACTAAATGCGGGGATGAGAAATCAAACCATGTAACTGTTATCAATTTAAAAGCCGCTTAAACACATACCTTTGATAATTTTGCAAAAAATGCAGGACGCTTCGTGAGAGACGGAAGAAGCCATTGTGAGAGATAGTTTATAGTAAATCTATGATAGAATCTAATAACGTGATGATTTAAACTGCCTTGTGAATTTTAATTTCACGTTTTAAGCTTATTTCTTAATTTTTGCATTTTTGAATTTTGAATTTTCAATCAACGACTGAGGGCAAATCAGGAAACCCAACTCCCAAATATTTAGATTTTTCCACCGGTGGCGACTCACCCATCTTATTCACCCCATCTCATCTCTTCTATCTCTTTTCCCTTTCTATTACTTGTTCTTTTATTTTTCTCCAGCTATAGCGTTTATCATTACAACAAACAATGACAGGCGAAAAAAAACCACTTTTAGATGCTTCTGGAAGAGAGGAAGGCCCTGAAGATTCCACTGCAACTGCAATTTTAAGAAGAAAGAAGAAGGCAAATGCGTTAATTGTTGATGATGCAACTAATGATGATAATTCAATTATTTCAATGTCATCAAATACCATGGAAAAGTTACAATTATTTCGTGGTGATGCTGTTTTAGTTAAAGGTAAGAAGAGAAAAGACACAGTTTTAGTTGTTTTAGCTGATGATGATATGGAAGATGATATCTGTAGAATTAATAGAGTTGCAAGAAATAATTTAAGAGTTAGATTAGGTGATATTGTTACAATTCATCCATGTCCTGATATCAAATTTGCAACAAGAATTTCTGTTTTACCAATTGCCGATACAATTGAAGGCTTAACTGGTTCTTTATTTGATGTTTTTTTAAAACCTTACTTTGTTGACTCCTATAGACCTGTTAGAAAAGGTGATCATTTTGTTGTTAGAGGTGGTATGAGACAAGTTGAGTTTAAGGTCGTTGAAGTTGAACCTGAAAACTACGCAATTGTTTCACAAGATACTATAATACACTCAGAAGGTGAACCAATTAATAGAGAAGATGAAGAAAATAACCTGAGTGAAGTTGGTTATGATGATATTGGTGGTTGTAGAAAACAAATGGCCCAAATTAGAGAACTAGTTGAATTACCCTTAAGACACCCACAATTATTCAAGGCTATTGGTATTAAACCACCAAAAGGTATTTTAATGTACGGTCCACCAGGTACTGGTAAGACTTTAATGGCAAGAGCTGTTGCAAATGAAACTGGTGCTTTCTTTTTCTTAATCAATGGTCCAGAAATTATGTCTAAAATGGCAGGTGAGTCTGAATCCAACCTAAGAAAAGCTTTTGAAGAAGCTGAAAAAAATGCACCATCTATTATTTTCCTTGATGAAATTGATTCAATTGCTCCAAAGAGAGACAAGACCAATGGTGAAGTTGAAAGAAGAGTTGTTTCTCAATTATTAACATTAATGGACGGTATGAAAGCAAGAGCAAACGTTGTTGTTATTGCTGCAACTAATAGACCAAATTCTATTGATCCAGCTTTAAGAAGATTTGGTAGATTTGATAGAGAAGTTGATATTGGTATTCCTGATGCTACTGGTAGACTTGAAGTTTTAAGAATTCATACCAAGAATATGAAATTAGCTGATGATGTTGATCTGGAAAAAATTGCATCCGAAACTCATGGTTATGTTGGTGCAGATATTGCATCATTATGTTCTGAAGCTGCAATGCAGCAAATTAGAGAAAAGATGGACTTAATTGATTTAGATGAAGAAACTATTGATACCGAAGTTTTAGATTCATTAGGTGTTACAATGGACAACTTCAAATTTGCACTTGGTAACTCTAATCCTTCAGCATTACGTGAAACCGTTGTTGAAAGTGTTAATGTTACTTGGGATGATATCGGAGGTTTAGATCATATTAAACAAGAATTGAAGGAAACTGTTGAATATCCTGTTTTACATCCAGACCAATATGCAAAGTTCGGGCTATCACCATCAAAAGGTGTTTTATTCTTTGGTCCACCGGGTACTGGTAAAACTTTATTAGCAAAGGCAGTTGCAACTGAAGTCTCAGCAAATTTCATTTCTGTCAAAGGTCCTGAATTATTAAGTATGTGGTACGGTGAATCTGAATCAAATATTAGAGATATTTTTGATAAAGCTAGAGCTGCTGCACCAACTGTTGTCTTCTTAGATGAATTAGATTCAATTGCGAAAGCGAGAGGTGGCAACATGGGTGATGCAGGTGGAGCATCTGATAGAGTTGTTAATCAATTATTGACTGAAATGGATGGTATGAATGCAAAGAAAAATGTTTTCATTATTGGTGCAACTAATAGACCAGATCAAATTGATCCAGCAATTTTAAGACCTGGTAGATTAGATCAATTAATTTATGTTCCATTACCAGATGAAGAAGGTAGATTATCAATTTTAACGGCACAATTAAGAAAGACACCATTAGAACCAGGATTAGAACTAAGAGCTATTGCAAAATTAACAAATGGATTCACAGGTGCTGATTTATCTTATATTGTTCAAAGAGCTGCAAAATTTGCAATTAAAGAATCTATTGAAGCAAACAGATTGTTTGAAGAATCACAAATTAAGAAAGAAGGTGAAGAAAATGGTGATGTTGAAATGGTTGATCAACCAGATCCAGTTCCATATATTACTAAATTACATTTTGAAGAAGCGATGAAAACCGCAAAGAAATCAGTCTCTCCAGCAGAATTAAGAAGATATGAAGCATACGCACAACAATTGCAATCCTCAAGGGGCCAATTGAGTTCGTTTAAATTTGACCAACAATCAGCAGGATCTGCGCAACCAACTAATGGATCAACTGAAGCAGCATCAAATGAAGGAGGAGCAAGTTTTGGGAATGTTGAAGAAGAAGAAGACGATTTATATAATTGAATAAGTAGTTAAATAATTATAATTTTTTTATTCTCGTTTGCTCTTGTTCTTATTATTACTTATTATAATTGAATTATAATAGTTATCAATATTATATTCTTTTTAATGTTTGAGTCGGTTGTAACTTGTTAGTACGGAATTAATTTATTTTATAGAATAAAAACTATAAAAAAAAAGAATTGAAATAAAAAATTGACAAAAGATAAGTTTGGTATAATGAGATAAAAACAAGGAATAAATAAATGAGTGAATAAAGAAACAAGTGTAAATAATATAACGATGAAAAGTAAATTAAGTTAAACAATAATAGAAATATTTGAATCATCAACAGAACTTATAGCATTAATATTATTATAGTTAATATTTTTATTACTTTGTGTTAAATTGATCAAATGCAAAGATTTTCGACTATGTTTTAAATTAGATGTAGAGATGGAATTAGATGATGTCGATATAGGTAATAAACTAATTGAACTTTTCTTTCTTTTAATTATATCTGAAGATGAAACTGGTATTTTATTGGAATTTGAATCTTTCGATGGTTTTAATCTTAATGGACGTAATGAGTATGAAATGTCCATTGTTGATGTATTATTATTGTTTTGAGGGTAATTTTTAACTTCATTTTCAATTTGTTGTTGTTGAAGATCAGTTGATTGAATCGAAGATGCAATTGATTGTTGTGAATCTTTTCTTGGTAATGTACTGGACATTAAGGAAGAAACAGTTGAGGTTGAAGAAGATGATGAAATTAATGAAGGTAAAGAAGATGATTGGGTAATTGATGTTGTTTGTGGACTATAATTGATTTGTTGCGATAATTTAAGTATTTTTTCTTCATTTTTTATCCTTAATTTTCTTTTAATTGGATCTAAAAAGTATTGCAAAGAATTAATTAGATCAACATTTTGAAAGTTCAAATTATCCCAACCGATATATTGAATAATCTCAATTTCTAAAGCATTTACTTCTTTTAAAGTTAATAGGCCATTGGTATAAGTTGTCCAATGTTTATTCATTGGAGATGAATCATTTGTAAATTTAGCAGCTAATAATAAAGAACCTAAGAAAATTCTATGATGTGTAGTTTCCATGCCAATTGAATTAGATGGTATAATTTTTTTCAAACGATGAAGATAAATTAATGATGTCATTAAAGTTGTGCATTGAACATGAGAGTGTTCAATTAAATTGTAAATAAATGTATATAAGGAAGGGGTCGATGAAGATATCTCACTATTTGGAGATTGTGGAGGTGTTGTTAGTCCATTATTGATATTGGTATTAGTGTTATTTGTTTTGACTTGAATAATTGAAGTAGTGGTAGAGACTAAATATTCAATCATTTCAGAATCTACTGTTTTATTAAGGAAAATATAAAGTGCTTCTAAACTTGACATTATTAATTTGTTATGGGATTAGGGTATCAAAAGTTGGTTTGTAAATTAGAAGAATTTTCAAGCAAAGTCTTATAATTAAAATACTATAATAATGAAATATTGAAAAATGGATAGTGGCTAATAAATGAGTGAAAAAAAAACAAATGTGGATAAAATGTGGTAAGAGCTAAATCAGATAGAAGATAGTACTATGATCAAAACTCTAGATGTGATCAGTATTCCAATGTAGAATATATCCAATGAATAAAGAAACAAAGAAAGAAAGATATTAATCACTAATAACTCGAAAAGTGCCTACTTACCTCCTGTATTGGTCCTTCTTTGAAGAATTGCACACGATTTTGGAACAATAGTCGGTAATATCCATTTTGAATTTGGCAATTTCCATTTTGGGATTGCTCAAAAGGGGGCGACGCGTTTATGAAACGAGAAAAGGCACCGAAAAAAAAAACACGCGACGCGTTATTAAAAGGAAGAAAAGAAAAAACCGAACAACAATTATGTTTTTCCTAAAGAAACGCGTGGCGGCAAAGTTATACACGTTAACTTACTCTTTATTGGTGGACAAGCATAAAAATCAGTTACAAAGAACTAGAAATGGTTTATTCAAAAGCAAGTTTATAGTACTCTAGAACGGAAGAGACTTCAGTAACATGATGCTACAAGGTGATACTAGTTGTAGCTTTTAGTTACTAGTATATTTTGATACAACAACTCTTGTACATTTTAAGCAGAGTAACATTTCACAATATAGGATCCCATCTTTTATTTCATAATTTTTGATATGGCGTTTTATAATAATTAAAATAAATAGATTCTTCTACAATAGTTTATAAATTTGAATTATGGTATTTATGGTAGAAATTTTTTTGCTGTTGTTGAAGTATCAAGATAACTGTAGTATTATGTAGCTGACAGTCATTTTGTTATATTTACGGATCATCAAAGTTTAATTTATTTAAGAAATAAAAATTTGATTGAGTCTAAAAAAGTATCCGGGTGGATCGATCTCGGTAAGATGTTGTTAATGAGTTTCAAATCAAATTGCCAGTAATAATTAAAAAGGATCGTGTAATGAATGTAAAATGGGTTAAGAAATTGAGTATACCAGATTAACTTGATAGAAGAGTTCCAGTTACATATGCAGAAATTCAAAATAGAATTCATGGATTAGTTGCAATTACAGTATATGACTCTCAGAATAAAGTATATGCTGTATATCGGAGGAAGCTGATCCAACTCATGTGGTAATAATCACACAAACACAATTTGAAACTAATCTATTATGTTTAAGAAAATGTCTATCTGATTGGCAATCGATTGATGTAATTGGTAAACTCTATCACCGAGTAAAAACTCATGTCTTTGTGCTGTGCATTGGAACAAAGCTAGGTTTTGTGGAAAGCAAATAGTAAAGCAGAGTTGGTAAATGCGGCTAAACCAACCAATAATTCGGTGATAGTATCAACAACAATGCCGAATAAAAGATCTTGAGTAAGGCATGATTGGGATGATGGAAAGGAGCCAATATTGACTGATAATGATGTGAAAACCAACCTTAACGTAATCCCCCATCTTTTAATCATGTTCTTCAAATAAAAATTGTTATTGAATACGATTAATACAGAGGTCTTAAGTTTAAAGAGATTAATTAAATTCAACAAGTGAATGAACGCGATTGGTATACACACAAAGGCAGTTCTTATACTATTGGTGAGCAAATGGTGTAGGTAATGATTAATGGAAATATATAATTTTGGAAATTAAAACGGAGATCTTTGGTATGTACTAGTTATGTTGAGGCAGAATGACAAGTTGTTTCTGTGCAACGAATGAAGCAATATACTTTAGACAACTGTTGAATCACATAAATTACATCAATAAAAACTATATTATGAAAATCAATGTAGACAACATGTATATCGTTTTACTAACTAATAATGATGGATTTAGTCAATTAACAAAACATTATGCTGTCAGAATTGCAATTGTTAGAAACAGAATAAACAACACAGATCTAAGGGATCTATATTGAAGATAAGAATCAATTAGGTAATATTCATTCTAAACTTGATGCAAATACAATGTTAAATGATTGATTTGCTTAATTTATAGCTTACTGATTAAGTCAAGATAGTGTGCTACAATCGGAGAAATATATCCAGTTTCCAGTTGTCATAACGCCAATTGAAAGAAGCTCCAACGAGAAGCAAAACTATTCAGCAGTTTCTTTTATACGTTTATTCTTTATGTAGTGTTTTGCTTTAATATCAATTACTACATCTATAGACTCCTGTTTTTTGGCCATTGGGTTATGAGATACCTTAAAAGGAAGATAAAATATTCAATTGATAGTGAACCAATGATAAACAGATTCGTGCAGTTAATTTATTTAGATAACCACAGCGCTCAAATTATCCGACAACAACAAGTGCGATTTACAGTTTTGCGAGAAATAAAACCGAAAAAATAGTGAGTCACCTTGTTTTGAAATTAATAAAACTGTTGCATGAATTGACTGGTATACTTAATACCTTATTTTCAGCCATTTTCTTTTATTGTACTTGCCCTTCCATTACACCAATGTCTTCTGAGAATACCGCGTTACTTACAGGTACCAGCCATGCTAACCGCAATTCCATTATTCGCAATTTTGACAATGTATGTCTCTCAACTTTAAAATCATCTCCAATTAATTGGCTTTTAATTTTTATTCCATTAGGTATTTTATCTGAAAAATTAGGTTTTAGTTCTTCCGTTATCTTTATAACGAACTTTTTTGCAATTATACCACTTGCTTCATTATTAGCCTTTGCAACTGAAGAATTGGGTGAAAGTTTACATAATGATTCAATTGCTGGTTTATTAAATGCAACTTTTGGTAATGCAGTTGAAGTTATTGTTTCAGTTATTGCTTTAAGTCAAAATCAAATTACCGTTGTTCAAGCTTCAATGTTAGGTTCAATTTTGTCAAATCTATTATTAGTTTTAGGTACTTGTTTTATTGTTGGTGGTTTAAAATTTAAGGAACAATTCTTTAATCAAACCGCTGCTCAAACCATGGGTTCTTTATTAGCTGTCTCGGTTATGGCTTTATTATTACCAGCAGCATTCTATCTATCATTACCTAAAAAAACTGATCATTTAAAAGATAAAATTTTAGACTTATCTCGTGGTACTTCTATTATCTTATTGTTAGTTTACGTTCTTTATATGATATTCCAATTGAAAACTCATAATTATTTATTTTCTGATAATGCACAACCTCCTTTACCAAATGATTTGGAAGCAACTATTGGAAGTGATACTGTTGTCGCTGATGATGGTAATGGTACAAATGTTGAACAACCTTATTATGGTCAAGATGATGATCAACATAGAAGATTATCTGTTATTAATAGACCAAAATCAATTTATGATTTAGATCCAACAGCAAGTGAATTCCATTTATCTACAATTGCTTCAATTATAATTTTGCTTGTTTCAACTATCTTTGTTTCAATCGCAGCTGATTATTTAGTTGGTACAATTGATGAAATTGTTGAATCTTCTGGTTTATCTAAAACTTTTATTGGTTTAATTGTTATTCCAATTGTTGGTAATGCAGCTGAACATGTGACTGCTATTTATGTTGCTCATAAGAATAAAATGGATTTAGCTATAGGTGTTGCAATTGGTTCATCATTACAAATAGCAATCTTTGTAACTCCATTATTAGTGCTTATTGGTTGGGTCATGGATGTACCTATGTCACTGTATTTTAGTATGTTTGAAACTGCTGTTATTTTTGTTGCAGTTTTCATTACTAATTCTTTAATTCTCGATGGTAGTTCAAATTGGCTTGAAGGTGTGCTTTTAGTTGCAACTTATTTTATCATTGCAATTTCTTTCTTTTTATTCCCAGATACATTAGCTGAATAAATGATTACACAAACACTATGATTTATTTATTTATTATTTATTACACACTTTATGTTATTTTTATAAAACGACTTTATTGTAGTTTTTTCTGTTTAGTTTTTACTAAAGTATTATTTTATGTTTAATTGAGTGTTTCAAACACCATTCATTCAAAAATAATGAGCCAAAATTGATTATATGATTCAAATTCCACGAATGTGAATTAATTGGTAAACAATAATTAATACCTAATCTGAATTTTAATGCGGTTGATACGTTCAAAGGGTTTGCTAATATAATTTCATTATTTTTCAAATTCGTTATCTTTGTTAAACTTTTATCATACAAACTGGGATAAAGCTTCATAATTTTAAATAAACCAAAATTAATCTCTCCATTCTTAAAACTTTCTTGAATATCAACTAATAGCTCTTCGTATTGATGAATATATTTTGTTAATTGGGATAAGTTATTTTGTTGATTATTAATATTGGTTTCAATACTCTTATTGACTATACTAATTTGTTTCAACATTAATTCAGATAAATAAACCTCAATAAATCCATTAATATAATATATAAATCCCATCAAGTGTGATAAATTTTCAATTAATTCATGATGGTTTTTATGTTTTAATGCTCTAATAACTTTATTAAAATTAGAAATCATTTGTTCTCCGAATGATAATAATGTTGTTATATCTCTTCTTTTTCGTGATATGAATTTATTATAATTTATATCATTCTCATCCATTTCCTTTGTTTCAGTTTCTTTGGTTCTAAAATTTATTAAAAATAATAAATACGATTGTATAAAATCTAATAATGAATTTTCATACTGTTTTTCGGCATGGTATGTAATTGCTGATTTTTTCAATTTTTCGGCACTCTCTTGGATCGTTAAAGTTGATTCAATATTTGATGATTTTGATATATATGTCGATGACTTTGAACTTGAGCTGGACGTTGATGCAGATCTTGATTCAGGTATTGATTCTTTAACAACTGTTTTCTTATTTTGTTGAGATATTAATGTAGATGCAGAAGATGATTGGATATTCGTAATTTTTAATGATAAGTTTAATTCATCTAATGATAATTGACTTATATTATATTTGATTAATAAATCATTGGGCAATTTATATGATAATAACTTGGGTAATTTCAACCTTTTTCCGTTGTTTAAACTATTTTCAGGGTATTTATAATCGTTTAATTTCAGTATTTGTGGCACCAAAGAAGATGATGGTGATGATAAATTTGAATTTGTTAACTTATCTCCTTCTAGCGGCCGTTTTTTCTGTGGACTTATCTTTGATAGATCAAGATCACTGAAAGAATTCATGATTAGGTTATAGATACAATTGCTGAAAAATAACCAACCTATAACCCTATTCAGATCATCTATTAAGGACTTAATCGGTTTGACACCAAAATCCGCCGCTTTTCGCGGATTATCAGATAAAACCTGAAAATTCAAAGTTCAAAAAATGATCACAAAAAAAATGCAACTGACTTTTCTGATTTTTATTTTTATTTTTATTTTTTTGTAAATCCCCAGGTCCGAGGAGAAGATTGATGGGTTGAAAAATTTTAAAAAGTTGCAAGTGGAAACCTCTGATCAAAGATAGGTTGTTTATCTTATTCCCAGAACTTACCTTCTCAAACACACTCCAACAACAATCCGCTTCATCCTTCCATGTCCACTAACTCCATAAAACTTCTTGCACCAGATATCGATCGTGGATTAGCCGAATTAGTCGCAAAAAGACTTGGATTACCATTAACACCTGTTGAATTCAAAAGGGATTCAAATAAAGAAGTTCTATTCAGTATTGGTGAATCTATTCGTGATGAAGACATTTATATTATTATGCAAATAGGTGCAGGTCCTGTGAATGATAAAGTTTTTGAGTTATTAATCATGATTAATGCTTGTAAAGCTGCATCTGCAAGAAGAATTACTGCAGTTTTACCAAATTTCCCTTATGCAAGACAAGATAGAAAGGATAAATCAAGAGCTCCAATTACTGCTAAATTGATGTCTGATATGCTTGAAACTGCGGGTTGTGATCATGTCATTACTATGGATTTACATGCTTCACAAATTCAAGGTTTCTTTGATTCACCTGTCGATAATTTATATGCTGAACCAAGTGTTGTTAGATATATTAAAGAAAAAATTAGTATGAAGGATGCAATTATTATTTCTCCAGATGCAGGTGGTGCAAAGAGAGCTGCAGGTCTAGCTGATAAATTAGATTTAAATTTTGCTCTTATTCATAAAGAACGTGCACGTGCAAATGAAGTTAGTAGAATGGTTTTAGTTGGTGATGTTACTGGTAAAATTTGTATTATTGTTGATGATATGGCTGATACCTGTGGTACTTTAGCAAAAGCTGCTGATGTCTTATTGGATAATGGTGCAAAATCAGTTATCGCAATTGTTACTCATGGTATTTTAAGTGGTAAAGCAATTGAAAATATTAATAATTCAAGATTAGAAAGAGTGGTTTGTACAAATACTGTTCCTTTTGAATCAAAATTACCTTTATGTCCAAAATTAGATTCGCTTGATATTTCTGGTGTTTTAGCTGAAGCAATCAGAAGATTACATAATGGTGAGTCAATTTCCTTCTTATTTACCAATGCTCCTTATTAATTCTGTTTGTTTCTATTTTATTCTATTTTTCCATATTTATTTACATTTTTTCATATTTTCTCATTCATAACAAACAATACTGCTAATTTTATTTATAAACATAAAAAATATTCATATATTCAGATACTTAAATTTTCCATAAATTTTTGAATCTTTAATTTATTATTAAAAATAATAGTAAAGTTAAAAATCTAGTTATTAAACTTAATTTTAAAAAATTTTATACATCTATAAACCATAATCAGATGGGTTAAAATCTTCTAAACTTTTAAGAATAATACCATGTTCGTTGTTTTCACCAATAAGTGTATTGATTTCATCATCAGGAATAACATTTAGTGCTCTTTCATCGGGGACCCAGACAACATAACCGCCAGCCCTTTTACCGCTTATAAAACCAGGCATTGCATCTTCAAAAATCAAGCATTCTTCAGGTTTAATTGATAAATTATATCTAGTATTTATTGTATCTAATCCCATCCACCAAATAAATGGTAATGGTTTACCCTTATTCACAATGGTTGGATTATCACCTGTAATTAGATTATTATCAAATAATTTAAATAATAAGTCATGTTTACTTGTTTTTAAAATATATTTATCCTTATGAGATGACGTACAAACACAAATTGGTATATTTTTAAGTTTTAAATATTCAATTAGTCTTTGAACACCCGGTAAAATACCAACAGTTGGCCATAATTCTAATTGTTTATCACTAGTTAATTTGTACAGTTCATTAGCTGTAGTTTCTTCATGTAATGCATAATTATCAATTACTACTTGACATGCTTGAACACCTGGTAATCCTTGCAATTTTATTTTAACATCCCAAGTTAACCCTTCTTTACGATTAAAGTTATTGATAAGGATGTCTGAAAATGAAATTGTATAGATCGTCTCACTATCCAGTAATAACCCATCCATATCAAAAAGACATGCTTTATATTGTTTTTTGGTTTGTGTCATCCTAGTATTTCATATATATATAAAATGTAAGTAGATACAAAATACTGGTCAAAAAAAGGAAAAGCGATGATAGTAAAACGTAAAAAGCATATGGAAAATAAAACGTTCTCGATAAGAGGAAAGTCTCAAAACATGTTGAGTCATAGTAATTCTGTTAGAACTTGCGGAAAATAAAAGTATCTTTCTATAAGGAAATGTCTATGCTGTAATTTTATTGTATCCGGACAATCCATATGTAAGTAATCATGTTCAATATGCGAAGACATCTAGAATTAGGTTAGAGTCAACATGCAGGTTAGTACCAAATTATCTTTGCAATGCCAGCCAACTCAATTAAACCACATTTGTATCAGAGCTCCGGCAAGAATTAGTTATATTACCAATGTAGGAAGGAGCCATGCAATATAATACTCATGCAAGCAGGTATTTATGAATCGGCAAACAATAAAGAAGCAAATGATAACAATACGACATCACGCAATTATGTCGGAAATTGATTATAAAGTTTGCTCATAGTTTGTTAAGTGAAATAACAGGATGACGAGTAGAAACAATATCAATATATGATACCTATTTATTCAATTTTATAAATGTTTCTGTTTTATTATTGATTTTAGGAGTTTTTATATTTCCTTTATAGCAACCTATTTCAACCACTTTTTATAGTTAATAAGTTTATTTACATGTTAACTATTTTCAAGAAAAACTTAACAAAAGATAAAGTACTATTAATATTTCGTTACTTTTCTATTTTCGTGTCATTTAAAACTAGTAAATATTTTCTAGTTTTTATTATTTACTTACTACTATTACAAACTTCAATACACTAAAGTATGTATATTATTCAACATGACAGATTCCAAGTTATAACATTTATTACCATTTGAGAATATATTAATATAAACTATGCTAATACACATTCAATATAGTACCAATGCTTACGGTATGGTATGGATAGCGCGTGTCGAACTCAATATACTGTAGGCAGGATATTATGTATGCACTACCATCGATAGAAAAATCCAATAAATTCTTAAACCCAGTGTTTCTTCTTGAATAATTAAAAAAATCATATATTATATAAAATTACCAACTTAAGATGGGGGTAGGCTGTTACGGCAAACAGGACATTGTAGTTTATACATCATCCAGTTTTCCAAACACTCGGTATGAAAAACATGTTTACAAGGTGTAACCATATATTTTCTACGAGCAACTAAGTTGCTGGCTCCTTTACCAATTGAGGTTGGTAATAATGAAGTTGATGCATTACCATCTGTACTTAAAGAAGAATGTGGTATATTTAAATCTGAGTTGGATGTTAAAACTGGAATTTCCAGTTTCTGCATACAAATTGCACAATCTGTAACATATTTCAAATTTCTGTTATCTTCATTAGTTGATGATGACCCGTCACTTACAAGTTCATTTGCATCAAAATTAAAACCTGATTCTATATCGCCTTTAAAGAGAATTGGATGATAATCATATGTGTTTGGTAAATAATCGACACTTAAAAAAAATCTTGGACCTAATAATTCTTGAAAGAATAAGGTTGATACTTGAATGCCTAGCCATAAAATCAAAAAAATAACAAATCCTAAATCTTTATGATGATTAAATGGATTGCTATAAGTTTCAATATAGATGATAGGTATTAATCTTAGAATTGAGGTACTAATGATAAACTGCCAACTAAAACTTGACCTTGATCCCCGTAAAACGTTTCTATAAATTTGTGGAATCCAATATGAATTGAAAATTGTTAGAAATATATATTCAAAAACTTGACGCTGCTTTTTAGGCCATGTAATAACATTTAATAACACAAATAGAAATATCAACATTGTAAAAAAATGACGTGTATAAAGCTCAGCACCGACACCTTGTTCATCCGCAACACTAGTCATGTTAGTGGGATTCGCTGTTGTTGGTATTGCATTAGTTGCATCAATCTCATTTGCTGCATTTCTTTCCATACGTTCATCAATTGGTGTACCTTGTAACATTGTTCTCCAATCTAATGGTCTTTCATTGATTTGTGTACAGTAAATTTGAATTGCATACTTCATTTCATAAATTGCTGAACATGTAAATGCCAGAAATGAACAAACTGCGAATTGAATATATAAATCGGTAAAGATCATGGAACATAAAAGTGAAATTACAGACATTGAACCATCGGCCATATTCATTATCGAAATTGTCCAAAATGAAAGTTTTGATAGGGTTGATGGTGTATTTGTTTGTGCCATTTGTCGAATTAAAATTAAAATTTGTGTTAGAATAACAATTGCTGCAACTAGAATGACTTTTTTTAGTCCATTATCGTATATTTCATCTCTTAAACCATTTGATGGCGCAACATCTAATACAATACCACAATTTGGTGAATACAGTAAGCCATTTGTAATTTGTAATTTCGGAACTATTTTATGAGGTCTACCAACTGGATTCATCAATTCATAATCAATTTGTTGAAGTTCTTGTTTTGTTAAGTTAGTTGATTCAAAGTGAAAATATCCTATATATTCACATTCTTCGGAAGCATCTACAAATTTTTCAACTCTTTCAAATGTGATGTCATCAATTTTAGTTTGATTTATTTCATTAAAAATTGCCCATTTCGAATTTTCATAATAAGTACCATCTGATAAATGCAACTGTGGCAATGCATAAAGACCATCAAATTTTGCTGACCGACTTACCACTAGAACATTTCCGGAGTCTTGGTGATAAATACCTGATAGTGTCATTATATGTTCATCAGTTTCAGAATCATCATTTAACGTCAAACCCAAATTGAGTAATGTTGTGTTAGACAAATCAACTGAAAGTTGATCATTTATTCTAGTATTTGTATTAAAAAACGATAATTTTACTGTTCCTTCTGTCTTCGTAATATTACCAACTCTTTGGATTTCTGGTGAAGAAACTTGATTAATATTTAAGGATCCATAATCTTCTTCTTCGTCATTATGAGAATCATCATGATCCTTTCTAAGACTTTCATCTAATCTGTATTCATATAATTTCTTTAAATAATTTGGAATTGGGATTGGTATTTTAACAAGTTTATTGTCAGCTGATTCAAATTTATTGAAAGTAGTTCTCAAAGAACCTGTTATATTTAATGGAAAACTACCGATATTTTTCTTCTCACCAGTAACTTCATCATTTTTGTCATTTCTAGTTGACGGCAATTCAACTATTTTACCTTCTGAATTCCAAATATTTGCAGCACGTCGACTTACAAAATTTGGTAAAATACTTTCAGACTCATCTTCAATGAATAAAAATTTGTCATCAAGAGGCCAATTGCTTGAATTTCTACCTTCAACAGCATCCAGATAGCTTAAGTGAAAACCAGTTAAATTGCCATATCCGGAGTTATAATCTGAAAGTAATGAATTTCTCGATGCATTAAGTTCTGATTTATAAAGTTCCAAAATATTTGGACGACTTATTGCTGATGGATATCTTTCTTCGATCTTTGGATTTGATGACATTATCCATATAAATATCATCATAAAAAAAAAGAATCTTGCTTGTGAATTCATATTGATTAAAATCAAAGGATATGTAGAAGAATGTATTTAATAAATAAAAATATTTAATGTAACTTTGTTTATCACCAAATTATGTATTTATAATCCGTTTAGCTGTATATTGGTACCTGGATTTCAAAACTATTTGATAATTAATTACTATTATTATAAAAAACCGCTGCTTTATGCCCCGCAAGATAATATAAATCACCAGGTTTGAAATGTATATCAATATCGCGACATGAAAATCTAATAATTTTCCAAATAGGGTAACTAAAATTCATTATTCAATAATTAATTATACAAATTAGGTTGTTACAAAATATCACATATGTCCAATGATCAAAGAAAATAATATACAGTTAGAAAAGAGTTAATTTTTTGGGTTGTTCTAGATCAAATAGATTTTTTAGCAATCTTTTCAGCTTTTACTTTTCTTCTAGCCTCTCTCTCAGCCTTTGCTTTAGGACCAGCTTCAGTATCAAGATAATAATCCCAAAATGTGAATGAAGAAGCATAATTACCAATAAAATAATGATGATGTAAATCATGATGTTCAGCACCTGCCCAGAATGGAAGAAATTTATTTAATGACCATGGGAAGTCATAACCAGAATGTGAATCAACAGCTTGGAATAACCTTAAAATAACCCAAACGGTAATAGTAAATAAATGTAAATCTCTGTAAAGATAAGCATAAAGGATTGGAAAACCAACAGTGCCTGCACCTAAACTAATGACTTCAGCTGGATGAGCATATTCAGCAGTTAAACCAAAAGGAGCAGCATATTTATGATGTTGCTTATGAATATATTTGTAAAAAGGACCATAATGAAAAAGTCTGTGAGCCCAATAATGCCACATATCTTCTAGCAGAAAAAATAAAGCCCATTCTTTTAACATTTTTGAGAATGGAGGGAATGGAACAGAGACGCTAATACCTAATGATTTACATAATGGATGGAAAGTCCAGATTGGGAAAACTTCAACTAAGAAATGAGATTTTAAAACAGATTTTAAACATTCCCATTGCTCTTTATCACTTGGAATATAAGTTGGCTGGATTTTCCACTTTCTGAAGTAAGGTATTTTATCAATAATGTACCATGGGAAACATCTACCAAAATAAAATAGTTCATGAGCTAAAAAGAATAGTAAGCCAGTTGCAAGAACATCGTTTTGCATATACGCATACCAAGAAGCCCAAAGTTTTTCAAGGAAGTTAAGTTGTTGTTGAGTTTCAAAAACGTTTTCAACAACTTTAAAGAAAGATGGAGATTCAACAGCTTGAAGAATTGTAGAGTTAAAAACTTCAGTCATGATAATGTGGATGGTTTAAATGAGAGAATGCAAACTAATTAATTGTAAAAAAAATACAACCGCAAGAGGAAAAGTGTATCTTTATAGCATTACTTTTATAAGGTTTATAATCCCTACTTACCTAAGGTAGAAAAAGAATAGAGTCGGAACGAAAATATCATGCGATTAAGTCAGAGCTAGTAAATAGAGATGGCTCCATCTTGTATATCGCTACGAGCGGAACGAAAGAAAGGATTATCCGAGCGAAACGAGATGATCAGGGTTTAATAATTTACATGCACGTGACTCAAAACAGTTTTTTAACCCTTAAACCCACACCTGCGCACCTCACTCAAATTTGAAAACCCTTTTCCGCGTGAAACTTTCACAGTCACGTATCCGAATATGGAAATAGTCTCAGACCTCAGCGAGAACTTTCCTTCCCGAGGGGCCTCGTTCCATACTGGCTACAAACTATGGAAAGTCTTTGGTGGAATTGCAAAAGTTTTCAAGGATATTATTGATTTACTTGCAAATTTAGGTTTTTTTCAAACTCTTTTTTGTCTAGACACTCCAGATTAATCAAAAAGTATGTTACCAAAGATGCCAGTTTCCTGTTGTTTGATTTGTCTAATCATATAATGTTGAAAAAACCATTCAGCTTGGCATATTATGAAGTTAAATAAATTCAAATTTATATAAATTTGCCATATTCAATTGACAAAATGTTTTAATATGCTTAATAACATCTTATTATATATTGACTAATGAAATATTACTTTTAAAACGTTGTCGAACGTTGATATGTGTTTTCGTTATGTTATACAATTTAACTATCATAATTTGAAAATTCATTTCTTCATAAGATATTTCTGAAATTCATGATATGTTATTACCAACTGCAATCAATTTCCTAGTATTAACAACACTTTTTCATGCGTTCCATAAATAAAAAAACACAATATTATTAAGTGCATTAAACTTTTGCAGTTTATTGGAATTGATTGTCAGGAAATGCCAGCAAATGAAACACCAAAAAATATTAAGTTAACATAAATACTAACATAAATTTATCTTATTTGTTTTCTATTATAGTGGCTAACCGTTTAAGAGAATACCAAGTCATCGGTAGAAGACTTCCAACTGAATCTGTCCCAGAACCAAAGTTATATCGTATGAGAATCTTTGCACCAAATGATGTTGTTGCAAAGTCAAGATACTGGTATTTCTTACAAAAATTACACAAAGTTAAGAAGGCTTCTGGTGAAATTGTTTCCTTAAACGTCATCGCTGAAAACAAGCCAACTACCGTTAAGAACTTTGGTGTTTGGATCAGATACGATTCAAGATCAGGTACTCACAACATGTACAAGGAATACAGAGATGTTTCCAGAGTTGGTGCTATTGAAACTATGTACGCTGATTTAGCTGCAAGACACAGAGCAAGATTTAGATCAATCCACATTTTAAAGATTGTTGAAATTGAAAAGACTGCTGATGTCAAGAGACAATACATTAAACAATTCTTATCAAAGGACTTAAAGTTCCCACTCCCACACAGAGTCACCAAGTCCAAGAAGTTATATGCTCCAAAGAGACCAACTACTTACTATTAGGTGTGTTGTTATATAAATTAGTTTTTATATTAATAACTTAATAAAATATCTTGTCTGTTTAATAAAAAAAAAATCTAAACTGCTATTATAAATTACTTATTTGTAATCTATAAAAACTTATCGCCTTATGTAACATAAAATATATATTCATTTCAGTCAAGAACTAAGTATTATGTCATGTTGCTTCTTTTCTACAACGACTCCGATTAGAAAATTATTTTGAGATTTTCAAATATCAACATTTACCGGATATGTGCATCTTAAACCGAATATTCCTATTATTTTTTTTCTGTCACATCAAGTAAAGTAATACTACTACTACCAAACCATATATTTATATATATATAATGGCAAAGAAATATTCAGGATTACAGAAGGAAGCACTCACGTTATATAGAAACTGCATTAGGTCAATTTATCAAAAACCGGTCGTAAGTGTGGAAGACTACCATTCAAGGAATAAAGCTACTTTATTATTTAAACAAAGATACTAACATTAATTATAACTTTTTTAATGCCTTTTCAACTTTGTATTGCAGGAAAACCGCTTAAATTGGATGCGATATGTACATGGAGAATTTGATAAGTATCGAAGCGTGCCACGTCGTGATTTTGGAACTATTGAACATTTATTGAGAATTGGAAATAGAAGATATGAAATGTATAAAAGTCCACTTATTAAAAATGTACATTAACTTTTAAGTCTTTATTATTCATAACTTTTCTTGTATCAAAACAATAGGCTTTTTTTATAGGCCTCTTAGTGTACTAAACTAAACACGAATTTGGATATATATAAAAATTTTGTACATATTTACACGGAATAAACTAAACAAAATTAAGCTAAACAAAAATCTTAGTATAATTCTTCAATAGCAGTTCAGTAACTGAAGTTTTGTTTTTAGTATCATGAATTTCTTGGGTTGGGTGCAATGAATTATGTCTGACTAATGTCGGTGCAAACACTGTTGCCAATGAAGCACTGTTCATTTTATTGAATTTTTCATTATCTGCAATCAAAGATAAGTGTTTTGATAAAATAAACAGCGTTGATTTATTGGCCTTTGGTAAACTTGTAATAATTTGCGTTAACTTTTCAATTCGTTTTTCATTATTCTCTAATGTTGAAACATTTATGTATGAATCATATAACTCTTGCGGTATAATTGAATCCGGTATTTTCTTTAAGTATCTTTTCAGTAATCCTGCCATGGCATGGATATCTCCAGTATCAATCAATGAATGCATTTTACTGATATCATTGGTATTTTTAATATCTAATGACTCAAAAAAGTGTTCAAGTTTTTCAACTGTTGAGGTGGATGCACTGATACGATAAATACCTTCTATCCTTAAACCACGACGTTCAACTTCATTAATGCATGTTTCAATAATAAATGGTACACCATTTGAACCCTCTGAATTGACTAATTCTTGCAATGTCATACTAAATAATAAATTTTCTGAACTATTATTTACGCTTGCACTTGATTTATTATTATTATTATTATTATTATTATTATTATTATTATTATTATTATTATTAT